>JAJOOI010019523.1:0-25924 GCA_029582585.1 Solanum bukasovii
CAAGTTGTTGCTGGAATGATGTACTATATAACACTTGCGGCAATTGATGCTGGAAAGAAGAAAATATATGAAACTAAGATTTGGGTGAAGGAATGGGAGGACTTCAAGAAAGTTGTAGAATTCAAGCTTGTTGGTGATGATAGTGCAAAAACTGGGGGCATTATCAATGTTCCAAACCCAAACAGCCCCGAGTTCCAAGATCTTGCTCGTTTTGCTGTTCAGGATTATAATAATACACAGGTCAATTATATATAATGACTTACTTTTAGTTTCTTTTTTTTTTTGTTAATTTCACATTAAAACCTATAATATTCAAATCTTTAATCTATTGCAGTATCTAATAATACTTTCATTTGAACAAATGTCATATACAATCTACTTTTCAGAATGCTCATTTGGAGTTTGTAGAAAATTTGAATGTGAAAGAACAACTTGTTTCTGGAATGATGTACTATATAACACTTGCGGCAACTGATGCCGGGAATAAGAAAGAATATGAAGCCAAGATTTGGGTGAAGGAATGGGAAGACTTCAAGAAAGTTATAGACTTCAAGCTTGTTGGTAATGATAGTGCGAAAAAACTTGGGGGCTTTACCGAAGTTCCATTCCCAAACAGCCCCGAGTTTCAAGATCTTACACGTTTTGCTGTTCACCAATATAATAAGGACCAGGTTATTTATAATGACTTACTCATCTTCTATTTATTTTTTCTAGTTAATTTCACATTCAACCCTATAATATTCAAATTCATAATCCACTACTGTATCTAGTATATAATTCTTTCATTTGAACGAGCGTCATATACAATCAATTTTTTCAGAATGCTCATCTGGAGTTTGTAGAAAATTTGAATGTGAAAAAACAAGTTGTTGCTGGAATGTTGTACTACATAACATTTGCGGCAACAGATGGTGGAAAGAAAAAAATATATGAAACTAAGATTTGGATTAAGGTATGGGAGAACTTCAAGAAAGTTGTTGAATTCAAGCTTGTTGGTGATGATAGTGCAAAGCCTGGGGGAATTATCAATGTTCCATTCCCAAACAGCCCCGAATTCCAAGATCTTGCTCGTTTTGCTGTTCAAGATTATAATAAGAAAGAGGTTAATTAAAATGACTTACTCCTTTTTAATTTTTTCGTTAGTTTCACATTCAAATCTGTAATATTCAAATTCTAAAACTACTATAGTAACTAATAATTCTTTCGTTTGAACGAACGTCATATACATTTTTCAGAAAGCTCATTTGGAGTTTGTAGAAAATTTGAATGTTAAGGAACAAGTTGTTGCTGGAATGATGTACTATATAACACTTGTGGCAACTGATGATGCTGGAAAGAAGAAAATATATGAAGCTAAAATTTGGGTTAAGGAATGGGAGAACTTCAAGAAAGTCATAGAATTCAAGCTTTTTATTGGTGATGATGTCCCAATACTCGGAGGCATTATCAATGTTCAAGGTTTAAACAGCCTTGTGTTCCAAGATCTTGCTCGTTTTGCTGTTCAGGATCATAATAAGAAAGAGGTTAATTATAATAACTTACTCATTATTTTTATTTTTTTTTAATTTTACATTCAAACTTATAATATTCAAATCCTGAATCTACTCCAGTATCTAATAACTCTTTCATTTGAATGAACGTCATATACAATCTATTTTTCAGAAGGCTCATTTGGAGTTTGTAGAAGTTTTGAATGTGAAGGAACAAGTTGTTGCGGGAATGATGTACTATATAACACTTGCGGCAACTGATGCTGGAAAGAAGAAAATATATGAAGCTAAGATTTGGGTGAAAGAATGGGAGGACTTCAAGAAAGTTGTAGAGTTCAAGCTTGTTGGTGATGATAGTGCAAAGCTTGGGGGCATTATCACTGTTCCATTCCCAATCAGCTCTGAAATCCAAGATCTTGCTCGTTTTGCTGTTCAAGATTATAATAAGAAAGAGGTCAATTCAAATGATTTATTCCTCTATTATTTTTATGTTAGTTTCACATTCAAACCTATAATATTTAAATCTTGTATTTACTGCAGTATCTAATAATTCTTTCATTTGAACGAATGTCGTATACTCTATTTTTCAGAATGCTCATTTGGAGTTTGTAGAAGTTTTGAATGTGAAAGAACAAGTTGTTGCTGGAATGATGTACTATATAACACTTGTTGCAACTGATGATGGATATAAGAAAATATACAAGACCAAGATTTGGGTGAAGGAATGGGAGAATTTCAAGGAAGTTCAGGAATTCAAGCAAATTGTTTATGCCACAAAATGAAATAAAACTACTCTTATGCTGGTGTGAAGTAAAGCCAGTTGTTTGGTATGAAGTTACTATTATGCTTGTGTGAAATAAAGCCAGTTGTTTGGCATGCAATTACTGTTATGTTTGTGAAAAATAAAGTCAGATCTATGTATCTGACAGTATTTAAATGTCTTGTTGTAAGTGTATTTGAATAATTTAAAGTTTGTAAGATTAATAAATGTGTGTTTATGTGATGATAAATATTGATTGAATTGTCATGCATTGATTAACCGTAAATGAATTAAAGGATAATTTTATCGTTAAACTATTTAATAACGTTATCTAATACGCACCTATACATTCTTTCTCACATGAAATAATACTCCCTTTAGGTATGTTATACGAACTTCTGTGTTAAGAAAGTGTATCAAATGTATTATTATTTTTAGTCTTTATACTAATGAAACTGTACTATATTTGAATATTGTAAAATGAACTGTGGTTTTCATATATTTGGACGAAAAGTACAGTTGTTTACATATAAATTTATAGTAAATTGAAATAAGCTTTGCAAATGCACAATGTTTAAATTTTAGGCTGATAATATGAAATATGCTTACTTTGTGATAGGGATGAGTATTTATCGATTCGATTTGATTTTCAAGTATATCAATTTGATTTGTTGGTTATCGATTTGTAGATATACTGAATCATTATAGTACTATTTAGTAATTTATATTTATCTCTCAAGAGCTGTCAATATAGATCAGCCAAATCCATCCAAGTTTGCATATACAGACTTTGGAGTTTGATGGGTTACAGTAGACTGACCCATTATTTTGATGGGCTGGAAAACATCAAACTCATCCATCACTACGTGGGGTACGGATCACGCCGGGCCAGTCCAATTTATATTTTTGAAAAAAATATTTTATATAATTTTTAAATATAAATTCTAATTTTAAAATATTGATAAATATATTCATTTCATTTTGGAGGAAAAAACCCGATATTATAAATAAAATTATTAAGTTTCGTCGAATTTATAGATGGAATCGTAGCTCCGCCCCTCCTTCCTATTCAATTATTTTGTATGTTGGTTGACTTTGATCTTTTATCATATGTGTGTTTGACATTTACATGTCGATTGTTTATGAGTATTGGCTCAGAAGCTCAATTATATATTATTTGCTTGAATATTATTGGTGTTAAATCAATTTCTGTTAAAAAAAGTTTAGGATGGCTTTCAATAGCCAACAAGTTCCTAAGCATGTGTCCCAAGGAAAAGGCAGAGATAGAGAGTGCCTCACGGATTTATACTCTTATGGATCGCGCCAGACATGATTAGGTGTGTTGTGAGTCCTTATGCTCGAGCGCATTTTCTTGCCTTTCTGCGGAAGCAATTCCCTGTTTCGGTTGTGGGTAAGCTTCACTACTTACTACTTGTTCAATTAATTATAAATTACTTACAACTTGTTCAATTAACTATTACATATATAGTAAGTGCAATAACATTTTGTATTGAGAGCTTTCAATTTCCATTAATACGTGCGTAATAAGTTGACAATATTCAATTTTAAAATATATTAATTGATAAACTACGTAATTTCCTATAAATTATAATCAATCAATCCACCCCCTCCACACAATAAATAAATAAAGAAAGTTTTGTCAATTTCAATTATACAACTATACAAGTACCTGAAAAAGTCAACAAAGGGACTCATAAAGGATTGAAACATGCTTAATTAGTTCTTGTTCATCCATTTTATAGTTTATTGGAGCCAATAATTAATCAAATCACAAGTTACTATGGAGGAAATACCAGAAATTGAAGGAATTCGAGCAACTTCGTTAAGGATCAATGATTGTCCATCACCATTACCATCTCCTATTACTACTTCTGCTACTCCTCAAAAACACTTAAAATGCTTTATGAGCGTACATTTCGTGCAAAAGGTACTCTCACTTCACAAAATTGATCTTAATGATTGAATTTGACTCTTGATTTTCAAGTTACCTCTAGAGTGTCAGATGAGCAGGTTGAGTCAATTTCGAGTAATTTGATCAATAAATGGTCATGTTTGAACCTTTCAAAGTTTGCTCGAATCAAAATGGAATTATTCAAGATTTTGGATCCATGAACCATTGTCTGATCATCTATCATGTTGAATTGTATAATCATATCATTTAAACGCGAAAAACATTGTTCTTGTAGTTGATAGCAGAGTTCGTGGGAACCTACATGTTGATATTTGCTGGTTGTGCTGCTATAATTTTGAATATAAACAAGAACAACGTTGTCACACTACCTGGAATCGCGTCTGTTTGGGGACTTGTTGTCATGGTTTTAATTTACTCCGTTGGACATGTCTCCGGTGCACATTTTAACCCTGCTGTAACAATTGCATTTGCCACAAGCAAAATGTTTCCATGGATTCAGGTAAAACAGAACGAACGTATTAATATCATCATATCGTTTAATATTATTGTTGTTGTTGATGATGATATTGAATTATATTATTGTGTAGGTTCCAGCTTATATTTTGGTACAAGTCGTGGGATCCACTCTCGCGAGTGGATCCCTTCGACTAATATTTAATGGCAAAGAAGATCAATTTGTAGGAACAGTTCCAGCAGGAACAAATTTACAGGCTTTGATACTTGAGTTTATTGCCACATTTTACCTAATGTTTGTCATTGCTGGTGTTGCTACTGATGATCGAGCTGTTAGTTTCATTTCGCTAATTTATTGATCATTTTTTTTACACTATCAATATAATTTAATGTATACCGCGTTAAATTAAGTATATGTAATAATTTGGAATTGATGCAGATGAAACATTTATCTGGTGTTGCAATTGGAGCCACTGTTTCACTTGATATATTGTTCTCTGGGTACTTCTCTTTTCATTTCAAGCTATTATTTTGGTCCCATCATGTTGAAAGTCTATTGTATATGACTATTTATAGAACCATATTATATCTAAATTAGTCATTTAGTCTTTGGCTTTTGGTATCTGTGATCATCTGTTGTTTATTATGTTTAGATGATTACAATTTTGTTATTGATGTTACAGTTTCTTGCATAGATATATATTATGCTTTGCTCTCATTTGATGTTAGTTGTTATATTTTTCTTCAATATCATTTTTTCTTTTCATTTCTACTTTGATTTGCTTCACTTGAGCCGATGCTGTAAAACATATGATTTTGTTGAAATACAGACCACTAACAGGGGCATCAATGAACCCAGCAAGAAGTTTGGGACCAGCAATTGTTACAGGTCATTACAAAGGGTTATGGATTTACATTATTGGGCCAACTTTGGGGGCCATTTTTGGTGCTTGGACTTATAATCTTATGAGACTCAAAAATAAGTCTTGGTATGAAATTTATTGAATCTTCATATATTATTGTTCAAAATATTAGATTCTTGAATCCGTAACATTAAAGATCAAACTCATCAAGTTCAAATCCTGTAAAAAGACTCATATGACTTTGATTGTGTGTTTGAGGGTTAATTTCACGTATGGTTACTGAACTTTTGGTTTTTTCTTATGAAGGGGTGAAGCTGTGAAAGAGATTTCACATTCACAAAAAGCTATAGAAGTGTCCTCCAAAGACAAAGTTATATGCAATTGTGGTGAAGGGTGGTCATGTGTTGTCTCCAAGACTGAAGAAGCAGAAGTAGGCAACATTTTCTTTGAATGTGCTGAAGGTTGTATTTGTATTGTTGATGAAACAAATACTCTAAAAAAGCATGTATATGTATATGAAAAGACTAAAAGAAGAAAGAGTTACAAAATGTATATTTAAAGGGCTTCAAATCATCATTGTAACACAAAGTGGGATTATTGTTACTGTATAATAATACAACAGCGACAACAACATACTCAGTCTACTCCCACAAAGTGGAATTAGTAAAACCGGAAAAAGGCATGTTTCTACTATCTATGTGTTGTTACCCCCACAAAGCGAGTGATCGACAAGATCTCCGTTAGTGTGCATCTTTGAAATATTACTATCTTTTATTTGAAAATTCTAATTCCGCCACATATTGCTTACACATGAAGTTACTCTTATGTTGGTGATAAATAAGAGTTGTAAGTGTATTCCTTTAATTTCCTTTGATTGTTTTATCTGAATTTTTGTCTAGATTCAATATGGTTACTAGAAAATAGTTGATGACACATCTACTCTGTCCAGTATAAAACAACAGCTATTTATGCCCCACAAAAACTGGACTTTCTGCATCCCTTGATACAATATTGAATAGCATGGTCCTTATGAATTTATTGTTAGCATAAAGTACAGAAATTCCATACAGTTGGGGATAATTAGATTTTATTTCAGACATTTTTTCAATTATAAAAATCTCAAATTTTTTATTGCTTTCGGATACATTTCTTGGTTGTCTAATACATTGCAAATGATACATTATGTGATGAGAGAAATCTATCCGAGAGGGGATAACAATGTATCTGAGTTGTTTTATTACTATATATATATATATAAAGCCATATAGCTTTATTTACCTGTTTGTTTTCTGCTTCGCCTTCCATGTATTAAAATATGTTTCATAGAAAATTCTTTTGAGTGACTAATATATCAATAGATTTGAAACATTGAGAGGAACTCATATCTGAATTTAAGGATTGTTTAGAGGAGATTTGAGTTTGTTAGGATTGAAAAATAAATGATAAGCAATGTATATATTTATTGTATCAACAATGTATATAGATTTATATACATCTCTAATATATAGTTATACATTCTCTCTATATATATACTGTTTGTGCAATATTGATACTTCACATATACATATGATCATTTTGTTGAAAATAATTTTGTTGCATATACACATGTCGGCTGTCGCTAATTTTTGGCTATTTTTTAATGTAAGAATTAAGAAGCAAAATAGCTACTTTATTATATATTTATGAAATTTACCTTTATAATACGTTGCTAAATTTTCTTTTAAAACAATTTGATGATACTTAACCATATATTATGTCTTGATTTTATAAGTATAGATGGAACACCTATCTAGATCATTAGGAAGTAAAACTACTTTGACAATGTTTTTTTATAAATAACTCACTATAATTTCATTATAAGATAATATTTTAACATAAAAACATTACTTTTAAAAGATATGTTGATTCTAACTAAAATATACTAATATTTATCTTCTTTTTAAAAAAAAAAAAGTTGGTCAAAGAAAATTTAATCCTATGACAAAATGAAAAAGCTAGCCATGTTTTGATTAGGTCAAAGTCAAACATGAACATGACTAATTAGTAATTAGGTGACAAATATATTTTTAACAAGTCTTTAAATTACAAAAAATGATTCCACAAGCCTCTAGAACGTGCTCCCAATTGGGTCCTCACTCGAATAAACCAAAAAAATAAAATAATATTGAAATTGTATATTCAGGTATGTACTAATACTAATAAATATTATTGAATTCTGACATTTAATTTGATGCACGCAAGTACATAATAATTGTATAAATCGTACATAAAAATAATCGCGATTGTAATATTTTAATAATTGATAATGTTTGCTTATCAAGCTTCAATTGATAGAAATGTGAGCTTATATGAATTTAACGGACTTTTAATTGTTATAAGCAATAAAAATAATTAATATCGCACAATTATTTCATAGAATAATAATATTATTTAGTTAATCATGAGGAAAAATAACGTAAATTTTTTATCTTTTTTAATATCAATTTTTTGTACACATAGCTTGAACAATCAATTGATATTTTGATCATTGTTGCTTCGCAATAATGAAGAACCTCTACATTATCAACTCACTACTTCAAGTCCAAACAATTATGGAGCGCCCACAATGCCACAATCAAAATGTGTTAACGTTAATAATTCTTGGAGATCCACATTCTGTAATCTAATACTAATTAAAAATGATAGCTTGTTTTTGTACCACCTCGACCTAGTTAACTTGGCTTCAGAGCCTAGTATTAGATCACAACAACAATGTATTCTATGGTCAATACGATCCAATGCTAATTTTTTTAACATAATAAAAAGTATTATTTTTCACAACAAAAAAAGTCAATTAATATTTTTTATTTTTAGTAAAATGTGTAATCTTTCACAACCAAAAAAAAGTCAATTAATCTTTTTTTATTTTTAAAATAATAAAATGTGTAGTCTTTCACAACCAAAAAAGTCAATTAATATTTTTTATTTTTAATAAAATTGAATAGTTATATCCATCAAAGTTCAAATAAACAAGAACAATCAATTAATAGATGAATAAACTCTTATCCAAATGTCATACATTTCACATATTTTGATTTTATTTTATTTCAAGGAAAAATAAATAGCACATAATATAAAAATAAAAAGCTAGTAATATTTAAAGACTTCAGTATATATAAGAAGAAAAAAAATAATGAATTGTGAAATTCCATCTGTAGGGAAACCCTAATTTCGTCGATTCAGTTTCATTTCAGCCTCGCGTTACCTATCTCTCTCTCTTTCTCTCTCTATATTCAGTCCCCAATCTCACTTTCTCTCTCTAAAATTCTCAGAATTCTTCACCGCGACAACGATTCCTCCATCGATCCGTCCCCTCCTCCTTCCGTTAACAGGTATTCCTTTACCGATCTTCTGTAGCTGATTCATTGGTTATTTTTTCCAGTTTTTTTGCTTTAGTTTTTGTTCTTTTGATGTCTGTTTGGGGGATTGGAATTGTTTTTATGTAATTTTTGTTTGATTTTTGACGGCGATGAATTTGGGCGGTGTGTTGATTATAAAGCCATGTTAATTTTAGTGTTCGTGATTAGTGTTGAATAGAATTATCGATATGTGAACATGAATGATACATGGGTAAAGGAGGATGGATGCGGCCAGGGAACGATGGGTTGAGGACTTGGAATCAAACGGATGTAGAGGATTCATTGGATTGAGGGGTTGAGGCGTAGTCGTTGATGTTATGAGACTTTAATGGATATAGAAGATTTATACACATCTAGTTGGGATTGAGGCATTTAGGTTTATTTATTGATGTTGATACGCATGGGAATTTGTGGTTTTATTTGGTTGCAATTTAGCTTCTGGAATGTCTTTTACATGCGTCTATCAGAAAGCTAGATCTTCTTGTTCTATTTTTCTTTTTAGGGCAAAATGTGCACAAGAAAAAGATGATGAAAGCCCAAATGATAGTGAGTTATTTGCTTCCATGGTTAGAATTAGATTCTTATTTATCTAGACTCCGCCTTCCCTTGGTTCCATTCACATTCGCGAATGGGTCCAAATATAACACTGTTAAGGATCAGAAATGATGTGACCGTACTGTGCTAAAATAGTTTCAATCATGTTGAGGATCTGAAATGCTTGAAGTTTCCTGATCATCCAATAAGAAGTGTTCTAATTTTTTCAGATGAACAATTTGAATACCTATCCATTCTAACAACTGATTGCAGAGTTGGTCATTCAGACCTTTCAATATATTTCTAAAACACAATGACTTCTTGTTGTTGGCAATCAAAATTGTAACATGGAAGCAATTTTAACATACATAGCAATAGGAAATCATGGGCAATAGTTGGAAAAGCGTTTATAATTTCATACTTTTTGACAGACTATGATAGTTTGCCAGATTTCTAATCAGACTAGTGTCTGTTCTTGCATCTTCTTGGATATCAACAGTTGTGTGACTGACTATGCTCTTTATTTTATAAAATATTTCAGTAGGTATTAGCCTTTTTGAATATGAATGATATGTGATACACTTTCGAATATTATTTACTGTTAAGGAGATTATGCTACTTTAGTCAATATATATGAAAGAAATATTAGAGGTACTTGTTAGAGGAAACACAATTCATCGAATAGCCCACTTTTTGGCTCAAGGGTGGTTATAGATTTTGAATGTGGAGACTATTATTTCATAAGACCACACACCCGAAGGTTGTTGTACTAGGACACTTCGACCATACTTGTTTGTATCACATGGACATGCTATTAATTCATAGTTCCACATTTTAAAGGAAAAAACCAATTCCTCATTGATATAGCATTTTTTAAAAATGTTTCCTCGCTTGTGGGATTTCACTGTGGGTATGTTGTTGTTGACTTGTGTAGTCTTTATTTTATGTTTATAGTTAATTTTAGATGGAATATCTTGTGAGCCTGGGTTCCATGGATTGTGGAACTTAAGAGTTTCTGTGGGAAATAATTGATTGTCAATTGAGAAATTAGTCAGTTGTAAGCAGCTAACTGGGTATTGGAAGCTTTAGGATCTACAGTTATCAAAGCTGCTATTGGTTATTGATTGCACCATTTTTGTTCCTTACCGAAAGAATCTTAATTAAATTAAAAGTGATTGTTTGTCTGTTGTACTGATCTCCTTTTTTTCTATATGGACAATGTAACTTATTTAGCTTCTTGTCTACTTCTATTTCATGTATGATGATGTCTCTACGTCTTGTGACTTTCTTCTCAACTCTAATATAACAGTTAAAAGGAAAATGAACCTATATTTGTATTAATAGTTTTTGTTTCTTTCTTTTGGAGTTGGAGGTTGGGGTTTGGTGTTTGGAAATTGTTGAGTCAGGTTCATTCACTTATGCAATTACTGATGTATAAGATATAAATTTTGGATGGTGATTCAGTTGAGATCAAGGATGGGAATTTGGATTTTGTTGCTTGAAGATGTTTGTTTGTTCTAACCAACCAGAGGAACTAAACCTAAGACAGTTAATATACAGTTTTCTGCATGACCGAAAAGCCAGTCATATGTGTACTGTAGAAGGGTAGAGGGTGGACCCGTTATCCCTGAATTTCTAAGAATGTGGTTGGCCCCAGAGAAAATATCTGTCATAAAAAAAAGAAAAAGAATGATGCAATATACTGTACAATGTCAATTTCAACATGATCAAGGGATGAGGATTGTAGTAGATTTCTGCCATTTCGGCTCTTAGAAGTCAAGAACATGAAAGTGATTGATTAGCGAAATAGTGTTGGATGCACTGATATTAGGATTTCCTGGATAGGCACTCCTTTTATATTAATTAGTGATACTTTTTTCTATTACTTTTCCTTGGGCTTTGGCCTCTGATAGAATGAGGCTTACTTCCTTCATTAGCTATTCTGTCTGTCTGCTTTTGCTCTCTTACTGCTGCAACATTAGAATCTGTCTCCTTGTTGTATAACCAGACTTCCTGCAGTATTCTTCATTAGCTTTTTTGCATGTTAAAAGAATTGCACAAGACATGCAATAGTAACATATATTTACCTTTCTCTCTTAGTTCAAGTTTTTATACACGTCTCCTCTTTGTATGGGAGTTTAATCAGTGTGTTGCATTACGTCATTATCAACTTATTAAGGTTTAACTTTTTCAGGAATTAAATGAATTATCTTAACAGATAAAAGTGTGTCCATGTTCATCTATAGTTATCCTTTGCTTCCTTGTCCGTCAGTTGATACTGAGATGTGCACATCCAGCCTAGGAAATTGAGAACTTTAGTTTTTTGAATATTCTCACATCTGTGTCATTGATGTTATTATGGAACTTGTTAGTTCTTCCTCTCTCTTAAGGGTATGTGCAGACTACTTCTATTGTTCACTTTTTTGGTAGAAAGACGTTTTCTTCTTAAAACTTAATATTGTAAAATTTTATTGGTGGAGAGTCTCTAAACAGTTTGTGCTATAAGTTTGCAGCAGTTGCTTACTCTATGCTTTCTTCTCTGCTGTAGATTTTCGAATTAGAAGCAGTAGCAATGTCTCCAGCATCTAGGTCCAAGTCAAAGGACAAAAAGGGTGGCAAGGAACCACCCAAAGCTGCTTCAAAGCCTTCAAGTGTAAATGCAGGTGCTACTACACCGACTAGTGGATACAATCCTCTTTTAGGAACATTCCATACAATTGAGACGGCTCCTGTGACTTCAAATGCTGCTCTTCATGTGAACGGTCGTTTCAGAAATATTGATGAGACAGATGACCATAGTGGGCACTCACTTGGACCTAGCAGCGAGTATGATTCTGTTTCCAATAATGGTAGCTGGTCTGGTGAGTCAGAGGACCATAAAGAGAAAATGTCTAATCCCCCTCCCCGGGCAGAGACAGTAGTACCTGGCTCTGATAACGACAAAAGGGAAAAAATCCGTCAGAAAAATGAGAAGAAGCATCAACGTCAAAAGGAGAGACGAGCTCAAGAATTGCATGAAAAGTGCAGTGGTTATCTCATGTCAAGAAAGCTGGAAGCACTTGCCCAGCAGCTTGTGGCTATGGGATTCTCTTCAGAACGAGCTACAATGGCTCTTATCTTAAATGAAGGCAGAGTAGAAGAATCAGTTTCATGGTTATTTGAAGGTGGTGAAGAAGCAGATAAACTTAAGGAACATAATCTTGATGGTGGGGGTAATTTGAAAATTGACATTTCAGAAGAGCTTGCTCTCATTACAGACGTGGAAAATAAGTACAAGTGTTCCAAGCAGGAGGTTGAAAGAGCCTTAGTTGCCTGCGAGGGTGATCTTGAGAAGGCTGAAGAGACTTTGAGGTCACAAAAACAGGAAGCACATTCTGCGCCATCTAAGCCTGAAGAAAGTGGTGATCCTCCTACCTTGGGCAATGGCAAGCTTCCAAATACCACCACCCAGAACTTACTAAGAGCACCTGTAAAACCTTCACCCAACATGATATTGCCTAAAAGGGATGATAGAGACTTCAATTATACTAAAGTTGCAGCCACATCAGGATCTTCTGCAGAGAATGGAAGCAAAAGTATACAATCACTTAAAAGGGTTCAGCCAAAATTGGAGTGGGCCAAGCCACCACAAATGGCAGTGCCTGCTGACAAAAGGTGGCTAAATGCAGGATCAAATCCTTCTGTTTCCTATTCTTTGGCATCTCCTTTGCAGGCATCAACCCAATCCTCCAAGACGGAAGCTCGTTACATTGCTGTAGGAAATGAATTGAAGAATCTTCAGCTAGGAACCGTGAGAGAACCAGTTATAGTTATGCAGCGATCCAATCAATCATTTAATCCTAAGCAGACTCCCACCTCAACTGTAAGCTCTTCTCCGCCAGGAAGTACAGCAGGATGGGTTCCTTACACTGTTGAGACAGTGAAACCCAATGGACCGATGCCACATATTCCTGGCACAAGAAGCCTGAGCCCAAATGGTGTCAGCACAAACCAGTTGTACAGCCAACTTCAGTATCAACAACACCAGCAGCCGCAACAATTTGTTTCTAGCAACGGCCCACTTGAATCACCAGGAACAAGCCGGGGTAATAATTTGTGGAGTAGAACAGGTGCTTTGCAGACACAAACCCTTTCTGCAGCTTCCTCACTTGGACTCTTCTCTGGATTGGGCACCAATGGTCTGTCTGGGTCATCGTCTCCGGTTGATTGGAATAGTGGTGGCGGCTCAATGGAACAGCTAGATTACACTAACATAGACTGGAGTTTAGATCGCGGGTCTTCATCTTCAAGAGCAGGTGGCATGTGGCCAGGAATGAACCCTTTAATGCAAAACAATGCACGTACATATGATTCATTTACTCCTGGACTCGGTGTTACATCTGCCATGAGACCTGTTCTGTCCAATGGTGGTGGTGTCTCGATACCTGGGCTTCAGGAACGAGCTGCAACAGCAGAAACATCTACTGGTGGTTCTCGGGAGTGGACTTCTCCCTTTGAAGAGAAAGATCTTTTTAGCTTACCAAGACAGTTCGTTTCTTCTCCCTCCCTGTAGGGTTGATAGGAGAGGATTTGAAATGAAATAAACGAGAGAAAAAATGGAAGAGACCAGTAAATGTGCTTGAATTTGATGTTGGTTCTTATATGATGCTATTTCCCTGTTTGTTGATGTTTGTGAGATCCATCTTAGTGGTAGTCTTTTAGTTTACACTCTTTGGATCTAATCTTTATCCCCCCCCTCCCCAACCACCCACCCCACCCAATCCCAAGAGGAAAAAAAAGGTGGAAAATTCCTCTTAATACTGCAGGGGAAAGCCTTAACGAACACAGAAACATTGATGGTGTGTTACATCAATCCTGCACCCGTTAATGAAATTTTATATTAAAAAAAGTGCGTGCGTACCTTTTAACAAGTTGATCGATTTTTCTGTTAAAAAAAAACAAATATTAACATCATATTTAGCAATTTAACCTTATGAGTTGCGATTGAAGTGAAATAGGATCAATTTATTCGTTTGCAGTAAGAAGAAAATTAGTAGCCACATTAGGAATACAGTGGAATGGAAGACTAGTCCCAGTCCCACTACATTGGTTATCATAAGCATCTATTTACGAGGGTAAAGGTAAGGTTTGCGTGCACCTCACCCTCCGCAGACTCTACTTTGTATATGTTGTTATTGAGAAAGGTAAACTCCTTATGTATAGTGCTGTTCTTCTTCACTACAAAGGTCCCCATTAATAGGCGTAGCGAATTCAAGAAGTTGCTTGTCATGCTCGAATACAAACATTTCTTGTTCATTCAAATTAACAAATGCTTCAATTCCTCCATCATATGTCCTCATCAAGATAATAAACTTGTTCCGTGGACCCTTTGCAAAGCTTGCTCTAATAGGCTTCCCAAATCCAAAATCTAAATCTTGTAAGAATGGAACTTACATACGCTACTCGAAATGTACAAATCACATTTCCTTTTATGGAATGGCTCCTCCCCTGTTCTATATGCATCTAGCATCTCCATAACATATTCATTTTCTTCAAGAATATTTCTTGTGGAGAGGATGTTTTTCGCCTTTCTTATATCGGTTACTAATTTTGACAACTTAAGTTCTTCCTCTTTCTCGTATAATGGTGAGGAGATTACCTATAGAGTTAGGAGGTGATATTATTTCTCGTAAATCAAAGAACTGAACCAACTGAGATAGCTTGAATGAACCTGAATTAACAATGGTGGCAGAAGATGCAGCACATTTGTAGATAATTGCATTCACGGCCTCGTTGCTAGTTACATTTTGCACGCCAATTGACGATTTTAATGTACTTAGCTTTGTGCTAGAGAAAATAAACCTCTTTTGGACGGACACATTTGTCCATGTCTGATCCAATAACAGGGGAAACCAATGGACCAATTGGCGATGGCACAATGGAGTCCTCTACGAAATAAGGAGATGGGTTTGCATTTGAACTTCGAGTTAATGCAGCCCAATCTCTCAAGAAGAAATAGGCACTACTTCCATCTCCTATTTTGTGCGACAAGCAAACACTGAGTGCTATTCCTCCACAATCAAAATGGCTTAATTGAGCTACAATTAAGGCGCGATCAACGCCATTTGCCCAAGGTACACCTTGAGGAAATGTCAAATCTTTGATATTTGAATCAACAACTTTGCCCATTGGAGAATTGATTTGGACTTGTAATAACTCAGCACCATGGTCATCACACTCAATAGTAGCATTGTCTTTTAGACTTCCATCCCATGGATAGTAATAACTTAATGTTTTTGACAAAGAGTTTGATAGTTGCTTAGGCCCATTTGGGATGACATTAACTTGATTTTTGGGGTAGAAGAAAACAAAAGGCATATAGAAGTGAGTGAGGCATTGATCTAAAATGGAAAGTTTGTGCCATCTTTGAGTAGATGGGTTGGGAGTGATGATTTTCTTGGAAATTATTGATATCATTCTTCACCTTTTCTTATCACTCCATTACAACTAAGCTAGCTATATATACACACACACATGAGGCCTTAAATACCAAAAGGAATAGAAAAATTGGCATAGCATATGAAGTTGATCGTAGGTGTAATAGGACTCATAGCTAGTTACTGCATGCTATCGTATATTGAGGTGTTCCCCACTAGTTGTTTAAATGATGCAAGTCAGGCCTGGTGTCCATTCAGAAAGATAGAAGCGCGAAAAAGTCTAAATAGGGGTTTAAATTTTGCATCTCATTGGGCACGCAAAACAAATAACCCATTCGATTTTAGTTAGAAAGAATGACAGTCCATCCGAATTCGGAACCATCCAATGAAGAGTAAGAGGAGAGCAAAGCGAACTAATTTTATTTTATTTTTGGTAGAAAGTTAGGTATATTTCTACCAAAAAAAGTATTAGGTCCATATCTTTAATTACTGTGATGACCAAATCCTTATGACAGATATATTCAATTCAATTAACATTGAGGACGATCTAATAAGAGGGGGTAAATAGAGTTATGTCTAATTTTTATCTAAGAGATGGACCAGATTATTTTATTCATTTTCCAAGACTACAGGGCAAAGCCTGAACGAACACAGAATCATTGATGGTGTGTTACATGGATCCTGCACCCTTAAAAAGATGATTGATCTCTCTGTTGAAAAAAAAAAAACAAAGATTAATCTTAGAGTTAAACATCATATTTAGCTATTTAACCTTATAAGTCGCTATTAAAGTGAAATTGCATCAAATTTTATTCGTTTGCTGTAAGAAGAATACAGTGGAACGGAAAACTTGTCCCAGTTCCACAACATTCGTTATTATAAAACATCTATCCGACAAAGTCTGCGTACACCTTACTGTCCCCAGACCAGACGAGGTATGTTGTTATTGTTGAGAAATAAACAAGACAAGGAAATGATAACTGCATTGGGAATTATATATGGAGTATGAATTTGTCCCACAATTCGTCATCGTGTGTAGTGCTGTTCTTCTTCATAACAAAAGTCTCCATCAATAGGACTAGCAAATTCAACAAGTTGCTTGTCATGCTCGAACACAGACATTTGATGTTCATTCAAGTTAACAAAAACTTCAATTCCTCCATCAAATGTCTTCATCAAGTAAATAGACCCTTTGCAGTGCATGATCTAATAGGCTTCCCAAATCCAAAATCTAAATCTTGTAAGAATGGGAACTTACATAAGCTACTCGAAAAGTACAAATCACATTTCCTTTTATAGAATGGAGACGAGATTTACTATGGGGTTTGGTGGTAGTGGAGGTGACATTATTCCTCGTAAATCAGAGGATTGGACCAAATGAGATTGCTTGAACGAGCCCGAGTTAACGATGATGGAAGAAGATGCAGCACATTTGTAGAGAAGTGCATTCACGGCCTCGTTGCTCGTTACATCTTGCACCCCAATTGACGATTTTAATTCACTTAACTTTGTACTAGAGAAAATAAACCTCTTTTGGACACATTTGTCCATGTCTGATCCAATAACAGGGGAAACCAATGGACCAATTGTCGATGGTACAATGGAGTCCTCTACGAAATAAGGAGATGGGTTTGCATTTGAACTTCGAGTTAATGCAGCCCAATCTCTCAAGAAGCAATAGGCACTACTTCCATCTCCTATTTTGTGCGACAAGAAAACACTGAGTGCTATTCCTCCACAATCAAAATGGCTTAATTGAGCTACAATTAAGGCGCGATCAACGTCATTTGCCCAAGGTACACCTTAAGGAAATATCAAATCTTTGACATTTGAATCAACAACTTTGTCCATTGGAGAATTGATTTGAACTTCCAAGAACTCAGTACCATGGTCATCACACTCAATAGTGGCATTGTCTTTTAGACTTCCAGCCCATGGATAGTAATAACTTAATATTTTTGACAAAGAGTTTGATAGAAGATTTGATAGTGTTTTAGGCCCATTTGGGATGGCATTAACTTGATTTTTGGTGTAAGAAAAAAACCAAGGGAATATACAAGTGAGTGACACCTTGATCTAAAAGGGAAAGTTTGTGCCATCTTTGAGTAGATGTGTGGGAGTGAAAGGTTTGATGATTTTTTTGGATACTATTGATAGCATTTTTCTTCACTTTTTTTTATCTGTCCATTACAATTTACAACTAAGCTACTTATTTATACACATGAGGCCTTCAATGCAAAAGGAAAACAAAAATTGGCATGACGTACGAAGTTGGCCTTACTCCTAGTTATTGTGTGCAATCGTATATTGAGGTGCTTCTTCCTGGTGGTTGTTGGAACGGCGCGAGTCGGGCTGGGTCTCGATTCACAATAATGAAGGATCCAAGGGTTAAAATTCCCCGTCCCATTGGGGGCGAAAAATTTCATTAGAAAATAATAAGAAATAACTTATCACTTAGCTAGATACGTATTTTATTGTATTTTTGGAAGAAAGTTAGGTACATTTCTACCAAAAAATTAAAAAAATTATAGGTATATATCTTTAATTACTGTCATGACCAAATCCTTTTGAAAATCGAGATGCTATCTTTATCACAGAAATATTCAAATCAATTAAAGTAGAGGCCAGAGGGGTAATTAGAGTTGTGTCTAATTTTTATCTTAGTGATGGACCAGATTATTTTATTCACTTTCTAAGTAAAATAGCAACACAATATTTTAACGTAAAAAGCACCCGGTGAAATACACGTCTATAGGATTTGTCCCAAATTTCACTAAAACAATGAGCATAAAAAAAAATTAGATTACAAATACTTGCAATTTATGAACTAAAAAAATTCAGATTACAAACACTTGCAACTTATGAACCAACTCTTATCCCTCTCGCAATAACTTACGGAGATTGTTGTGTCCCCTCCAAGCTACTCTTAATTTAGAGCTCGATTTCTCTAAGTTCTTACCTAACACTACTTTTAAGAAAGCTAAAGTAGATGTACACTTTACCTTCTTCAGACCCCACTTGTAAGATTATATTGGATATAATTTGTTTTTCAAGTGCTATTTAATTATTGTCAGATTTTGGCTCTTCGTTTTATGCTAGGAAAGATTAGTTGAATCTTGGACTTGGAGTTATACTTATACCGGGTGAAATACTCTTGAAACAATGTTATGAAAATCTCCTACAATTTTTGTGACCAAATATTTTCCATTAGATATCCAATAATCTTAAAGGTATTCCACTCTTTGTTCTTAGGGAAAACTAATTACAATCTTACAGTTGGGGATGTTGGAATTGAAGACCAAGTTGAGATGCAAAAGGGGAGACAATCTGCCCTAATAAAAGTACTAATTCCACAGTTTGAAGTCGTTGATCTGTATAAGTTGCACGAAGATAACTTTATTGTTGCTCCACTGGCTCCGAGGCTTCCCAAATCCAAAATCTAAATCTTGTGACGTGGCAGAAGATGCAGCACATTTGTAGAAAAGTGCATTCACGGCTATGGAAATTGCCTCCATATGTGCCCTTAAGCCACCAATGATCAAAAAAAGAACACAGAAGAATGCAAAATATGGGGAGATATATATTTAGTTCTCAAAATTTTAGTGAGAAATAAAAATTTCATGTCAGCAAATTTTAATCGAAAAAATAATTAAATAGGTTGAGTCACTTTAATTTCTACGCAAAGAAGTCATAGTTTAGTGACTCTTGAGTTGAAAATCAAAGTTGAGTAACTTTCTTTGAAAAGAAATTGATAGTTGAGTGACCATAAAAAATATTAACTCATTGATGGTGTATTACAACAATCCTGCGCCCATTAAACGTGTACCCTTAAAAAGATGATCGATTTTTCTGTTAGAAAAAACAAGTATTAATCTCCGTTTTAACATCATATTTAGCAATTTAACCTTATGAGTCCTTATTAGAGTGAAATTGCATCAATTTTTATTCGTTTGCAGTAAGAAGAAAAATTAGTAGCCACATCAGGAATACAGCAGAATGGAAGACTAGTCCCAGTTCCACGACATTCGTTATTATAAACATCTATTCCACAAAGGTAAAGGTAGAGATAAGGTCTACGTATACCTCAATCACCCTAGACGGGGTATGTTGTTATTGTTGAGAAATAAACAAGACAAGGATATATGGAGTATGAATTTGTACCACAATTCATCATCAAGCGTGTTACTGTTCTTCTTCGTAACAAAAGTCCCCTTTAATAGGAGTAGCAAATTCAAGAAGTTGCTTGTCATGCTCGAACACAGAAATTTGATGTTCATTCTGTTAGGGTTTTGCCCTGATTTTCTTACCATAATTTAAGATTTATTTTTCTTTAAAGAAAAGACAAAACATTACCATAAATGTTTTTACTTTCTTGAAAGGAAAATATAATATTCTTTTATATTTGGTTTATTCTCTCCTTTTAGGACTCCTTTTTTAGTAGGAAAGGTTTTAGGACTTTATAAATATAGGTTTGTTTCTTCTAACACAAAAAACAATAAATCCACAATGTAGTCGTTTAAGAGTCTTATTTATGGGGAAATTTATTCTCTCTAAAGTTTCAATGTTTTTTCTTTATATTAGTTTTGATATAATAATATTTTGATTTTTAGTATAAGTTTTTGTTATCTGATTTATCAACTATATGATTTGCAAATTGTAAGCTTCCGCATGACGCCCAATCACCCTTCAGAACCCAACAAGTGGTATCATAGCACATGGTTCAAAGATCCGATGGTTCAATGATCTAATGCTTGAATGAGGTTGAAGACAGGTTCAAGTGGTTTCAAACCAATTTGTAATCAATTTGATGATAATGAAGATTTTTTTTGTCAAGCTACATGTGGAGAAAAAGTTTCAACATATTTTCAACATTCCTGTTGCTGCAATTTTTAAGAATAAAAATAAAATATTGTTAACCCATATATTTTAAACTTTATTTTTTAACCATGGCAAGCAACAGTGATGGAGATTTTGTGAAGAACAAGATTATCATGCAATGAAGAAGACAGATCAAGCTTTGTCAAGAAAATCCAGCCAAAAGGGGAGATTTGTTAGGGTTTTTCCCTGATTTTCTTACCATAATTTAAGATTTATTTTTCCTTAAAGAAAAGACAAAACATTACCATAAATGTTTTTACTTTCTTGAAAGGAAAATATAATATTCTTTTATATTTGGTTTATTCTCTCCTTTTAGGACTCCTTTTCTAGTAGGAAAGGTTTTAGGACTCTATAAATATAGGTTTGTTTCTTCTAACACAAAAAACAATAAATCCACAATGTAGTCATTTAAGAGTCTTATTTATGGAGAGGTATATATGGAAATGCCACAGGGGTTTAAGCAGGAAGGCCACAAGGTTTGTAAATTACTTAAGTCATTGTATGGACTTAAACAAGCCTCTCGACAATGGAACATCAAACTTACTACAGCATTATTAAAGGCAGGATTCATGCAGAGCACTTATGACTATTCCTTGTTTACTTGGAAGAGGAATGAGGGAATGGTTATAGTGTTGGTATATGTTGATGATCTCCTCATTACTGGAAACAGTGAGTCTATGATCACAGAAGCAAATGAAGTGTTGCATCAGCAATTTAAACTCAAGGATTTGGGGGAACTCAAATATTTCTTAGGAATTGAAGTGCTAAGGTCTGCACAAGGAGTTATATTGAATCAGAGAAAATATATTCTTGAGCTTATTTCTGAAACAGGTCTTACAGGAGCAAAGCCATCATGTACACCTTTGGAATCTAACTCTAAACTGGCCTCAGTAGAGTTTGACAAAGCTAATGGAGTCATTAGAGATGATGTCTTACATGACATTACTGGCTATCAGAGGTTGGTTGGGAAATTACTATATGCAACAATAACTAGACCTGATATTAGCTATGCAGTACAGTCATTAAGCCAGTTCATGCAACAACCCAAGAAATCTCACCTAGAAGCTGCAAACAGGGTGATCAGATATTTAAAGGGTACTGTGGGGCAAGGTATTTGGCTGAAGGCTCAAGCTGCTACAGAATTGGTATGTTGGTGTGACTCAGACTGGGCTGCATGTCCCAACACAAGGAGGTCTGTCACAGGGTATGTGGTGAAATTTAGAGAGTCATTGGTTTCCTGGAAATCAAAAAAACAACATACTGTGTCTAGAAGTTCAGCTGAGGCAGAATATAGGAGTATGGCCTCAGCTGTAGCAGAGATCACGTGGTTAGAAGGATTGTTTGCAGAGCTAAATGTTTCCATTCATAAGCCAGTCACAGTTTTAAGTGACAGTAAATCTGCTATTCAGTTAGCAGCCAATCCTATATTTCATGTGCGGACTAAACACATAGAGATCGATTGCCATTTTATAAGAGACAAAGTGAAAGCTGGTCTGGTGCAGCCCATCTATGTTCCTACTCAACATCAGGTGGCAGATATATTGACTAAGGGATGATTTATTCTCTCTAAAGTTTCAATGTTTTTTCTTTATATTAGTTTTGATATAATAATATTTTGATTTTTAGTATAAATTTTTTGTTATCTGATTTATCAACCATATAATTTGCAAATTGTAAGCTTCCGCATGACGCCCTAATCACCCCTTCAGAACCCAACACATTCAAGTTAACAAAAGCTTCAATTCCTCCATCAAGTAAATAGACCCTTTGCAAAGCATGATCTAATAGGCTTCCCAAATCCAAAATCTAAATCTTGTAAGAATGGGAATTTACATACGCTACTCGAAAAGTACAGATCACATTTCCTTCTATAGAATGGCTCCTCCCCTGTTTTATACGCATCTAGCATCTCTATAGCAAATTCATTTTCTTCAAGATTATTTCTTGTAGAGAGGTCATTTTTGGACTTTTTTATATCGGTTACTAATTTTGGGATGGCATTAACTTGGTTTTTGGGGTAGAAAAACAAAGGGCATAGAAAAGTGAGTGAGGCCTTGATCTAAAAGGGAAAGTTTGTGTCATCTTTGAGTAGATGGTGTGAGAGTGAAAGGTTTGATGATTTTCTTGGATATTATTGATAGCATTCTTGACATCCTTTTCTTATCTGATTATAACAACTAAACTAGCTATATACATACATGAGGCCAGTGGCGGATCCATAAATTTTATATTATGGGTGCTCAACTTTTTTAGCTCAAAAATTGCTACTTAAATTGGGTGCTCAATTAATACATTTCAATGAAATACTAATTTTTTATACATAAATATTATTGTTTGTCACAAAAGACGGTGGGTGCTTAAGCACCCATTATGCACAAGGTAGATCCGCCACTGCATGAGGCCTTAAATGCAAAAAGAAAAGACACTTTTGCATGATGTACACGAAGTTGGTCATAGGTGTAATAGGACTCCTAGTTATTGCATGCAATTCTAACTAGTTGGGCAAGTCAGGCCCTGTCTTGAGGTGTTCCCCACCGCCCACCGGTTGTTTACATGACACAAGTCGGGGCCAGTCTCAATACAAAAAGATGAAGGTCTCAAAAATCTCAATAGGGAGTAAAAAAATTTCGCATCTCACTGTGGGCACACATCTCGATGTGATACAAGCCCATTCCATTTTAGATGGGAAAGAATGACGAAGCCCATCGGAGTCCAACAAAGAATAAGAGGAAAGCAAAGCACCAATGGCGCATGCGAAACGGTCACGGAGAAAAAGAGAGTCCGGAGCCTAAAGGGTAAAAAAAATTGACAAAAATTCCAAAAGGGCATATCAAATTTTTTTCTAACCAAAAGGGAAAAATCGCTACTAACGTAGCGATTTTGTTTGACGCCGTTAACAGATCAAAATCGCTGCCCTGTCAGCGATTTTGTCCAACTTTTTTTTTTTTTCAGAAAATCGCTGCCCCTGTAGCGTTTTTGCAAAAAAAAAAGATTTAAAAATTAAAATCACTGCTATGGCAGCGTTTTTATAAGAACAAATTTGTTTTTGTTTTTTTAGAAATCACTGCCTTGGCAACGATTTTGGTGGAACTATTTTTTTTATAAAAAAAAATGGCAGCGATTTTGGTAGAATATTTTTTTCTTTTGATTTTTTTTTAAAATATTATAATATATCGTTTTTAAATACTTGTTGACATTAATTTAATCTGTCTTGTTGCATTTTAAATATATTGATTAAACTAATTATTCAAGTGAGTTAAAAAGTAAAAAGATAATTTAATATTTTGTAAGTACACTACATTTATATTATAATTATATAATTGATTTGACCTAACTTAAAAAGTATTGATTTGACATAACTTAAAGAAAATCGAGATACTACCCTTATGACAGATATATTCAAATCAATTAACATTGATGACGATCTAATAACATAAGAGGAGGTAAATAGAGTGATGTCTGATTTTTATCTAAGTGATGGACCAGATTAATTTATTCATTTTTCAAGACTAGTTCCAATCCCATAACATTCATTATTATAAATATTTATCCCGCATAGATAGGGTAAGATCTGTGTATGCGATGAGATTGTTTTTTGACTTTTTTATATCGGTTACTAATTTTGGTAACTTAAGTTCTTCCTCATTGTCATACATCGGTGAGGAGAATATTGTGGAGAGATTTCCTATAGAGTTTGGGGGTAGTGGAGGTGACAACGCACAAGCCCGAATTAACAATGGTGGCAGGACCAAAAGTTTAATAAAACAAGTGCTAGAGATCAGGTATTTAAATTTATTCCATTCATTAAACTTGATTTATTTTGTCCTGTATCCATTGGTTGTTTGATTTCTCATTTCATTGAAGCATTTTTTATAACAAAATATTTTGGTGGGAAATTTTTAAATGTTACAAAAAATTGTAAAAGTGTATGTTGTTTCCCTCCAATTTTTTTCACTTGAATTCAAAGAAGTGGCTATAGTTTTTTTTTACTTAAATTGAAGTGCTAACCTTCTCTATCATTTGTGGGTCTTACCAGTAAACCCACTAAAATGTGAAAAGTTGTCATAAATAAATAAATTGATGAACTTCCCACAATATTGATTAGCTATCTCATCTTTGAAATTTGGATAATGGCTTTAATGAGTAAATTGATTTTGGAATCATACTTCCTCTATTTTTAATTACTTGTCCACTTTTGAATTGACACATCTATTAAGAAAACAATTATTGACATAGTGAGTTTACCATTTTACCCCTATTAATTATGAAGTGGATGGATTAAAAATTTAAGATTTTCAAGAAATTGTACCTTTTTCAAAGTAATTAATTGAGGGTATAATAGGTAAAAATATTTTGTCCTTTCTAGATTTGTCAAAATGGACAAGTAATTAGGGACAACTATAAAAGGAAAAGTGGACAAGTAATTAGGGACATAGGGAGTAATTAATAAGGGTAAAATTGTAACTTCACTATGCTAATCATTGTTGTCTTAATAGGTGTGTCATTTCTAAAATAGACAAGTAAATAGGGACAGAGGAAGTAATTACTTCCTTAGTTTATTTTCACTTGTTTATATTTGATTTGACATGCCTTGTCAAAAATAATTAAGGAAATAATAAATTTATTATAGTACTCTCTGAATAAAATAAATTAATTATCTTAGAAAATACATCGAAAAATAACTATAATTAATAATAAAAGTAAATTAAGAACTACCTGATAATTTACTTTTTAGTTTTTCAAATAGAAAGGAGAAAAACTGAATGTGGGAAACTTACATAAATATACTATATTACGAAAATAATTACCATTCATAGCAATAACATTTTTTTCACTCGATCTCTTTTAATACATATTACAAAGAACAATTTATAAAAACACATATAATACAAGTTTTATTGATGGATAATACATTTGTCACACATTTTATGCAATGTGTCAATTTCTTAACAAACAAACATAATATATTTCAAAACAGTTATAATACATACATATTTCACTTTTAATACATATTACAGATTTATCATAATATTGTTATGTACTACTACTATAAATGGTACTCCCTCCGTCCCATTTTATATGATGTACTTTGATTTGGCACAAACTTTAAGAAAAATGGAAAGACTTTTAAAACTTGTGGTCCAAAATGAATGATAGAAATTTGTGTGGTTGTAAATCATTTCATTAAGGGTAAAAAAG
>JAJOOI010019524.1:0-32878 GCA_029582585.1 Solanum bukasovii
TTTTTTTTTTTAATAAAAAGTGCTAAAATGTGGTGTTAAACCCAAAAAATTCAAGGTCCCATACTCCCATTCCTAAAAGCTAATAACTTTTTCACTTTCCAAATCTCTAAATAATTTTCTTGTTCTTCCCCAACACTCAAAACTCAAATATTAAAATCATCTCCCATAATATTCTATTGTTGATTTGACATATTTTAAAGGGCTAACTTTTTGTTTCACTGTAATCACTTATGTTAGT
Source organism: Solanum bukasovii (assembly GCA_029582585.1). Classification (NCBI taxonomy): domain Eukaryota; kingdom Viridiplantae; phylum Streptophyta; class Magnoliopsida; order Solanales; family Solanaceae; genus Solanum; species Solanum bukasovii. The sequence continues at coordinate 239 of JAJOOI010019524.1, forward strand.
TTTGGATTTCTTGTAACGAAACTAACTTTTTGTACCTATAAACTATATACTACTACTTCCTTGAAATTATTTTTTGTTGGCTTATTTACTACACGTTTATACTTTTATTTTTCGAACCCCCTGAACGAAAATCCTGGGTCCACCACTGGTTGCATGTATATTGGCGTTTGTGCAGTTCTTGATAGGACTGAAAATCTCAGTGTCTCTTTCTTGTCTAGTTCAAACTTGGTGGATTTTGAAATTTTATTCACGGTAAATTTAGTGATGAAGTTCTGTAATGCTAGATATTCTAACTACTTTTCTTTATGAATGAACTATTGTCTTCTTTTTTCTTTTCAATGAATCATTTATTTTATTTTCGTTAATGATTAATAATCAAACTGTCGATCCGAATCAAAATTGATGAATGTATATGATATTTAGTTTGGTATGATTTTAATAATTTAAAAATTAATTAAGGCGATTTAATTTTAATTTTGACCAATAATCAACTCAAACCGATCCGAAAACGCTCCTAACTATAAATAGTAAATTTGCACAATGACTCACGTAACATTCAAACTCTGAATATGACTCTAAGCTTCAGTGTGAGATAGATATAGTTTTGTCCAGCAATACTGCTTTGTCAATTTATTTTTATTCTTAATATATATATGTATATGTATAGTTCAATTTTAAAAAGAATTGTGTGTATTCTCTTATGATAATTGTGTAGATAAGTTAATTACTTAAAATATGTTATCTTCTTTAATTTTATATATATATATTTTCAACAAAAAATTTTGTCATAAAATTTTAGACACATATTTATCCTTGAATGATTGATCTCTCTATTTCCACCCTTATTATCCTACATGACGACTACGTATAATTCTTTTTCTCCTAATTTCAAATCCAATCACAATTAAAACTCAATCGATAATATACATGATAGAATAAACAAATATTAAACTAATTTTAACAAAATTAGAGTGTCCTCAAATGACAATCTACGTTAGTATCAATAAGTCATAAAATTTTAAATATATTTAATAATTTAAATATCTAAATAAAATTTGCTTACGTAACAAAGTATTTACTTTAGCAAATCCAGTCACAAATGCCAACAATGGAAATCACACACAAATACCACTAAATTCCACAAAAGCACCACAAGTAATCCTAATGCTAACTTGACAAAACAAAACACTTCCTCATGCTCTCCACTTCCTTTACGATCCTAAAATAAAGCCATTTCTCATTATCTCATTTACTATTTTTAGTACTACTACACAAAAACAAACTTTGAACAAATCATTCAAACAAACTAAATTTATCGTAAAACTTCGTAAATTTCAAATTCTAAATCTGACCTGTTTCGATAGGTAGTAGTAGTAGCAAATATGGCTTTGTGTGTGATGGATACAGCGCGAGCTTTAGCGTGTAGAGATGGAACAGCAGCAACAAATCTCAAACTCATTTCGATATTCGTCATTTTCTTCACTAGTGTAATCGGAATAACGTTGCCGGGTTTTTTAGCCCGGTTTTTATTTCACGGCAAAACGGTTCACGATAAAGCGATTTTAATAATCAAATGCTTCGCCGCCGGCGTGATTCTCTCCACCTCGCTTGTTCACGTTCTTCCCGATGCATTCACTGCACTTTCCGATTGTCAAGTTTCTTCCCGTCATCCATGGAAGGATTTTCCGTTTTCCGGTCTGGTAACTTTGATCGGCGTATTAACGGCGTTGTTAGTCGATTTGACGGCGACTTCTCATGTGGAAAGTCATCAGAATCAGGCCGAAGGATATGCGGCAGTTGGGAATAGTGAAGAATTAGGGATTTTGAGTAAGAAAATTGACGTTGAACAGCAACAGAGAGAAGCAGAGGAATTGGTGAAATTGAAGCAGAAATTAGTATCGCAAGTTTTGGAAATTGGGATAATTTTTCATTCTGTTATAATTGGTGTGACTTTAGGGATGTCGCAGAATCAGTGTACGATTAGACCTCTTGTGGCTGCACTATCTTTTCATCAGATTTTTGAAGGGATGGGTCTTGGAGGTTGTATCGCTCAGGTAATTTTAACGTAACTGATAAAGTTATTATTTTGTGATCAAGAGGTAATACCTTCGATATGAATAAATGTTCACTTGCAGAAATGCAGGGAAAAACTGCGTACAGTAGACATCTCAACTCGTCTCTATTGTACAATAATGATGAATTGAGATGTCTAGATGTGCAGTCTCAAAATTAAAGTATTTACTTATTAGGTTGAGATCAAGTTTGAGTGTCTTACTTTTTATGTAATTATGTCTAACTTTTTATATAAGTAGGTAATGATTGGCAAGCTAAAAAATTGGTAAGAAACTTGTTATAAATAGCAAATGAAATTTATACTAAGAGCTTGATTGAATCAACTAATTAAAAGTAGAAAGCAAGTAACATAAGTGTTGTATGTGCTAAAGTTGATTTTATTAATACGTAGTTATGTGTTTGAATAGAAGTATTTGAAACTGCTAATAAGGAGTTTGCGTGTTTGGTAAAAATTGGTATAACATATTGTTATAAAGAATATATAATATAATATGTTACAATGGACGGTTATTATAGAGAGTTCTGACTGTTGTTTTATTACAGGCAGGATTTAGCTTTGGAACAACAGCCTATATGAGCTTCATGTTCTCAGTGACAACACCAATGGGTATAGTATTGGGGATGATAGTTTTCTCAATAACAGGATATGATGATACAAGCCCAAATGCATTAATCCTTGAAGGTTTATTGGGATCTTTATCTTCTGGTATACTAATATACATGGCCCTAGTTGATCTTATTGCTCTTGATTTCTTTCACAACAAATTGATGAGTGGCCAACCATTCTTGAAAAAAGTATCTTTTATAGTTCTTGTTCTTGGATCTACATCCATGTCAATCCTAGCTCTTTGGGCTTGAAAAAACATAGTGCAATTTAATAAACTTGTGTATCCTTTGCTACTTGAAACATGTATTCAGTGTAATTTCATAAGTAGAGTTTGTGAAGGTTATAGTATACACAGATCTTATCCCCATCTTGTAGAGATAGAGAGATTGTTTCCAATAGACTTTCGACTTAAAATATAGCATTTTCAAGTAGTTTGAAAAAGGGAATACAAAAATGAGAGTAATAAAAACAACGAAATAATATACCATGGAAAAGTCATGTCATGCGCGTGTTAGGTAATATTTTTTTTTTAGAAAGGTAACATCGCGCGTTAGGTAATATGTTGACATACAAAGAAAAAAGAAGGTTTTGTAGGTAGTTTCCCAATCTCAAAGTTATACTACATGGTTGAAATATGGTGGAATAGGGGTACCATCCACATTTCTAGGTACTTAGGACTTACCACATAGTTTTAACTAATTAACGTAGACTAAATTCAATAAAAGTGGAAAAGGCGTGCTAATAGTATGTTTGACTAAGCTTTTATAATTATTTGCTTTTTAAAAAAAATAATCTATCTTTTGTTTTTCGAAAAAGTACTATACACCAAACAACTTGACATATAGATGATTCATACTAGAAAAGTAAAGTCCTCATAAGCTTTCCACTTGTGGAAACTTACCTTTAAAATTATTTAATTTCTTCACAACTTTTCATCTTTGGCAAGCATATCTTTAATTTGGACAAGGATATATAGGAAAATGGTGATAAAGAATTGTTTATTTTCCAAGAAGATGAATTTTTTTAAGGACAAAAAGAACTATGGTAAGATATGAATTTCATCTAGTATAGGAGGAAGCTAGAAAAAAATTTGTTATACTTTATAAGGAAACAAATCTATCCATATTGCTCAATATTTACGTCAAAATTGATTTCTTTATTAGCTCACTTTATAGGAAACCCTAACATGCATGTTGGACAACATAAATACTTTTTTTCCTTTTATTTTCCATTCGTTATATGGTTTTCGTTTTGAGACCTGACTAATTAATCCAAAACCTTGATTAAGAATGAAATAATATATATTTACCAGTCTCAACACACTCAAGTTGTGACAAGAAGAACTACATGTATGCAATTCAAGAGGAGCTCATACACTACATCAAAAATGATCTTTAGCGACAATTAATTAACGGCAATAGCTTAATTGTCACTAAAAATGTATTTTTAGCAGCATTTAGCACTCTTTGTAAATGTCCCTAAAGCCTATAGTGACACTGAATCCATTGACATTTAACTAATCCGGTAAAAGCTTTATCACTGTTTATTAATGTGTATGTATTGCCGCTAAAGGTTGTTTTTGTTGAAGTGATAAATGAGTAAAATGAGATAGATTTGATGAAAGACAAAATTATTTTACTACAAAGAATTCTACAACATGAAAAAAAAAAACACCATTTAATAAAAGAACTTGCTACTATTAACTTAGCTAAAAACGTTTCAAATAAATTGAGATCGACTATATAAATCGTACTCGTTTTTCCTACTCTTCTATAAGATCACTTCTCATACGTGATGACACCATATCTTGAAGAAGTCCATGATCATCTTTAGCCAAAGAGGAATTAGAAGAATTCCAAAACCTTTTTTCTTGTAGTGAATTATTAGTTGAAAATAAGGAAGAGGAATAATCACCATAATGACTTCTTCCTCCATTATCACCACCACCAACGCGGCCACCATAGGTGGTGGTTACTGGCTGAACTCCGACCCATCCACGTGGCGTTAGGGGGCATGGATGTGTGTGTACACCTTCATAAGTTGTAACAACTATTGAAGTATCTTGAATTGATCTTTCTACTCTCTTTTTCACACCACATGATGATGTTGTGCAACGATAGTAGCTCCTGCATCCACAATCGAAAGTGTTCGTAGAATTTGTAATTTTAAATCTGTCATGATATTTTTGTGACTATATATAAGATCATGTCATTAACGATAAAATAAAAAATTCAAATTCAAATTAAAGAATGTGAAATTTCTCTATAGAGAACGTGTATGTTGTTGGTGTAAGAAATTTTTTATACCATCAAAATATTATTACTTGTTGTAATAGGTAAACATATAGAATGTATACTGACAATGTATATAAATTAAAAAATATTGAAACATTTTGCAATTTGCTTATAGATGTATATATACCTTGGAAAGGGGCTATTTTTTACTGCTTTTTGTCCATATTTCCTCCATCTAAAACCATCATCCAAATGATCAACTTCACTCTTTGTCATGAATGCAAATCTTGGCTCTTTTTTGCCCTTTTGCTTCTTCTTATTAGGTTTTAACCTAAGCCAACAAAAACTCATATCACTTTTTGCAAAAACTTCAAATAAACAAGAAACCATTAATTTCTCGTATGATTACTTTTCTCTCAAGAATTAAAAAAAAAAAAGATAACTTTTTTGAGATAATAAGAGCGAACAATCAGCTTGTCAAAACTATTGAAGATATAATTAAGGGAAAATACGCTTTCTTTATATTTTAAAGTATCAATATTGTATCAGAGCAAACATAGATCTTTGTTCAAATCAAACAACACACCTTTCATTAAACATTCTTTTTTATATATTTGACCCCAAAAATAAATCAATATGTGTAAGATCATTTAAACATTACATTAATACTATGATTTAACATGGCTATAAAAATTTATCATATAGGGTTTACTTAAACTAAGTAAAAAAGAAATATTTTGCTTACTGTTTCTTATACTTGTGTTGATGATCTTCATGAGCAGGTAATTCAGTTGATGATGAAGAAATCGACGGTAAATTTGGTATTACTGGGACGACATTATTAATCAAATGATCAGATAATATTGATGATGATTCTGGAAGTGATGAACAAGTAATAAAACGTTGCTGTTGAGATGGAAACATTAGCAAATCGAAAATGGAACTAGTTGTAGTATTATAACAATCTTGATGTTCATCAACACCAAACATTGTTTCTAATAAAAAACTTAACGAATAATCTTTTTCGATATCAAACATGGTGTTGGAGCTCGAATTTCCATTTCCAATTGAAGTAGTATTTGTTTTTACATTATTTTCTTTCTCCATGGAAACAGAGGATTTTTGTAAGTGTGAAGAGGACTCTTTGTGTTTATATATATATATATGTGTGTGTAAAAACAGGGTGGTCCAAGGGGGAATATTTTTTTAGATTTTTGCCACCTAGGAAATCAAGGTGCGGAAGCAATTTGTGTTTGATTAATACTTACGATTCAAACGAATAATAATTAGTATTTGATTAAACTTTTTAACAGTACTTAAATATCTTAGTTTTTGAAGAAAAGTAGTACTTACTACTTTTTTTTAGTTTCTAAAAAATAGTTATACGTAGATATTTGTATTGTTACTCCTTAAAGATCGTTTTATTAAGGTTAAAATAGATAGTTTAAAATTAAATTATTACTAAATATAGAAATATGTCTTTTTTTTTTAGAGGACTATAAAAAATAAATCATATAAATTAAAACAGAAACAAAATTTCAAAAAATTTATTGACTATCTTGATTTATTAAAATAAACACTATTAACCTTCCAAAAATTCTATAAAATGTGTCATTCAAGTGTTGGCAAGCATTTTCTTACGCGTTATTGTTGACCGGCTACCGGAGATATTTAATTGAAATTAAAATTCTTTCTTGGGATACAAGAATGTGTCTCTTTTCTCATATATTTATTTCCTAGTAATACACCTCCGATTTATTTTAATTTGTTTAGTATTAATTTAACAGTATTATTAAAAAAATAACAAATAAAAATAATAATTTTATTAAATCGCAAATTTAAATATAATAAATAATAATTATAGTTAACAACAAAAATAAATTAAGAACAAGGGTGATTTCTAGTATGAAAGAGAATATTTTTCATTAAAAAAGTATTAATTTCTTACTTATTTTTTAGTGTTTGATAATTAAGCAAAAAAAACATTATCTCAAAAACATATTTATGAAATCTAACAATGAGTCAAAGGAAGTGAAGAGTGGGGCCTCGAAGGTGGCGGGCAGTGGCGGAGCCACACGTAGTGAAGGGGTGTCGATCGATCCCTTTCGTCGAAAAATTACGTTGTGTAGCTAGAATATATATATGTATTACATATTGACACTCCTTAGCTTTTACATGATTTTATTTCTTTATATTTTGACACTTCTTAGATAAAATTCTAGCTCCACCACTGATGACGGGGTGTATGGTCTAGGAGTATAGATTATGTAAGTTGGATGGATGAAAAGGATACAATAAATATAAAATATTATTTATAAAACTTATTTTCTCCACTTCTATTAAAATTATTTTCTTAGAGAAAATATTTTTCAAAAAAAAAATTCGCAGATAAAAGTGGACGTAAGAATCATGATACACGTTATCAATTATATGCAAGCTACAGCTAAGACTTTAACTAGTTTCAACACCATGCAATACATGAACAAGTCGAGTTTCACGTCACCACAACAGCAAAAATAACTTTTAATTGCAATAGATATAGGCAGTAGTCAAAAATGCTAAAAAATTTAGCGGTATTGATTAATTGTCAGTAGATTTAATATCACTATAAGCTTTAAAAACATTTACAAAATGTATTAGTCGCATCTAATCGATTACCACTAAAAATTATTTTTGATGTAGTATATATATATATATGCTCGATTGAATTGATAATCAATATTGTAGCTAGCTCCGCCCTTGTATTCTTAACGTTAAAATAAACGAGTAAAATTAAAATTTTATTTTTAATATAATGAACAAGTAAAAATAAGTATGATTGAAAATAAGAGTGTAATTTTTAGAGACAGAGCACATGCTAATCTTAACGCGTTTTCTACTTTGAGCTATAATCATGTGACAATAATTTATAGTCCAGGTTTTACGTTCAATTAACGCTCTATTATTTTATTCGTTTTCCAACTTTTTCTCTGCTTTTTATCCAATATTTGTATTCTTTTTTTCTGATCATGGTCATGGCCCATATATGATACTCCCTCCGTCCTATTTTATTTGATACTTTTCGGATTTCGGGATTCAAACAAGTCTAACTTTTACCATAAATTTTTTATAGATCTTTTAAACATTTTGAATTATCAATTATTGTGACTTATAATACTTTTTACGTAGTTTACAAATATATAAATTTCATTTCAAAAAAATTAAAGATTTCATGCGCAAATTTCCAGTCAAACATAAACTGTTTGACTCTCAAAAAACGAAAGTGCCACATAAATTGGGATAGAGGGAGTATTTCTTTAATCTATTCTATTACTTTCTCCGTTTCAATTTATTTATTTGGTTTTGATTTGATATGAAGTTTGAGAAAGTAAAAAAGATTTTTCAATCTTGTGATCTTAAACATGTCGTGTTGAAAGTTGAAACAAAAAAGATTGTCAAAAAAAGGAAGTATTTTTTTTCAAATGTACTTAAAAAGGAAAATAAAACAAACAATTTGAAACAAACGAAATAATACTTCTTTCTTCTTTTTTTAATTTTATCAATGTGGCAATGTAACAATGTTCATATTTCTTTGTTATTACTATATAATACTATGGTACTTTAAAATACAAATTAATTAAAGGTTACATTATCTTGCTTCCCTTTAGAGTTTAGACTACTTTTTGTCATACAAAACAGAAAAAAAATATGGTCAAAAAACAGTCATTGCATGTGTCCAAAGAATTCAATTTTTGATGTAAACTAATTTCTGTGTCAATTAAATTTGTCAACACGTAGTTTTGAAATACTACAAAGACCCCCACCCCAACTACACACAACACACAGTGTCTTTACTGAGGAGACAATTTACTTTGTCAAAATGGCATCAATTCAGCTGAATTCTGCTCCCTTTTCTATAATCATACCCCACCCTAACAGCGGAAGATGGTCAGTTGAATCTCCTTTGTCAGAAAGAGTAAAATATAACTTTTGTAATTTTATAGTATTACCCATGAATTGATCAATTTTTATATGAAAGACTGCAATTTCTTAACTGTCGTGATTTCTATATAGTTTAGGTTAGCACATTCGTTGTTGTTACTATGGAAACCCGAAGTACAAGGAGATTTTTTTTCAAGGTTTCGTACATAATATAACACTAAGTTATGGCCATACGGATACTTAAAATCTTGAATCCGCGTCTACCTGACCGTTTCTAACCCCAATGGCAGAAAACGCGTTTCTGATCATTCAGTAAAGCCATACATAAATTAGATGTACCATAATGAATATTTGACCTGATGTGTGAACTCAAACCAGTACATGCGGCTACTACATTGTATTTAGGAAACAACAAAACAAACATGATAACAGGTCAGATATTCTTGTCTCTTAGCTCACAAATAACTAATGTCTTCGAAAAATTGCTACACTTGATGCAACGATTTAACTCATTAATGATGGCAAAACCAAACAAAAATTCATGATCTTTGCAACAACAGTTCAAAAATTAACCAAAAAGATATGAATCGTACTCTGTGATGCAATGTCATGTGTCTCATGATTCTTTGGGAGTAGTAGCTTGTCGAAGTCGACGTTGATGAACATCCCAGTTGTATACACGAGCAGTTGTGACCTGAGCCATAGCAGCTAAAAGAATAAGAACAAAAGAGCATGCCAATGTTTCTAAAGATAAAAGTAGAAAAACTTAATGCTCCCTCGGTTTCATGTTATGTGTCTTAGTGTGACTGGATATGAAGTTTAAGAAAGTAGAGAAGGTTTTTAAATTTTGTGATCTTAAACTAAAGATGTGTTTATTGAACCAAAATACCCTTTGAATCTTGTGTTTCTTAAACATGTCATGTACGATGTAGGAATTAAAAATTAATGAATATAGAAAGTTAATAAAATAGACTAAAAATTAAAGTAAGACATATAAAATTGAAACAGAGGGAGCAAACAACACATTGCAATATTGCAGCACTTCAGTACAAGCTAAGTTCTACCTAGATGAGAGTTAATGGAGAACGCCAGAATCTACCTGAGTAATTGTCACTTGATCCCTCAAAAATTGTAGATCAGCCACAAGAACCTCTAAACTCGCTTTTGCATTTTCCCAGTTTGTTTGAAGAAGTGCAGTAGCCTATACAGTGAACAAAATGTGAAGACCAATACTTCCAATATCCAAGAATGCATGCTTCTGAAATCTTCCATAGCTAGTTACATACCTCTTCGCATGAATACTGCAGCATGACATTTGCCCCTAGCCATAAACACACAGATTCAGCATCTTCAATCTTAGCCCGGGAATAAATACCTTCTGACACTTCAAAATCAGCGACTAGTGCCTGCAACCAACGCGAACCAAACCAGGAACAAGTTAACATGACAGTTAAATATCAAAGGACATAAAATACTAATAAAACAAAAACTGGGGAGGAGGACATTGGCTGGAAGTTATTAGTGAAGTAAATCAGGGGTAGAGTCGAGAGATCAAAACCTTGTCCGACTTTTGTTTAAGCAGTAACCCATTAAAACTCACCAATTCAACTATTAAAAAGTAATGAAGTGTAAGCAATGGGCTATCCAATTCTTACCCAACAATTTTAAACTTAACCAACAATAGAACTGATTTGAGTTCTACTGTATTTTCCTTTCCATACTTGATTTTATTATGTTTTACTTGAGCCGATGGTCTATCGAAAACAGCCTCTCTACCTTCACAAGGTTGGGGACTTAGCCGATACTGGTCTCCCACAGTAAATCTCAGTTTCAAGGAAGTAACTCAATTTCTGAACTTCTTCACCACTACATATATCATATAAATACGATTTTTGAATTGAAAACTTAATGCTTTCTCACATTCAAATTACAGACCTAATTAAATAAAATAGGAAAGTAGTCTACTATATCAAGATTCAACTAAAATGAAAATGTCTAAGAGTGCTTCAGTAAAGTTCCATTCATCGGAAAAACATGTAGCACTGAGACAAACCTCACTGCTGTCCTTCTTAGCTTGCAAAGTAGCAACTATATCCAAGCATTTCTCTATGTCAGGAATCTTTGCCTGCGTAGAGTGAAGGAGTAGTAGTCAATTGTCCACTTGTTAGCAAAGATAACAATATAAAAACATCAAGCAGTTAAAAAGAAAAACTCTCAGAATGACTTAGACTGATCATAGAACAGATGTCAAACATGTAAAATTCAAGGCATTTGAGTAATACAACATCTAAACAGCAACTTATAAATGGCGGAAATGAAAATTGTCCAAAATGTATGAGGCAATCTATATTTAGAAGGCTGGATTAAGAGGACACTCCCAAATTCTATATTATGTTATGCATAAGATGTAACGGTTCCTTTACACCACTATAGTTGGAAACTGTTCGCTATGCATGTTTGGTGCATTCGGACAAAGAGAAAGAGACAGCACTTTCAGAGGAAAGACAACTTCCAGCTTTTAAATCTTGGTTTTTGTTTGGTAGATCAATAATGCTTCATAGGTGGCAATAGTGATGTTTAAATATTTGGATGGAACTTCTTCTGTATAGATTAACCTAACCTGTCCATATTTCAATGGTCTTTTTGTATTGGGCAGGTATTCCCCCCTCTGTGGCAATCTTATGATATGAATTCAACCTCTACATGTCAACAAACAAATTCCCTTCTGTTATCGAATTCTAAAAATAAATCAAGAATTACGTAAAAAAAAACCGTACTGACAGCTTCCAAATGTGGAGAAACCTATATTAATAAAGGAAATTGTAAAAAGGCATTAGCCTTCTATATTTTGAGGATTCATGTAGTCGACCCCAACTAGCTTGGGATTGAGGAATTGTTGCTGTAAAAAGTCATTACTCTGAAGAGTGGCGAAATTGTAACCCTCATATGTTGGTCCCATTACAACTAAGTTTGGGCATGTGCTTAAGAAGAGTATCCTATATATAGCTTCTGCATGGAGCAATAGATTCCAAACACACATTCTTAATGTAAATTCTATTTTGATCTTTCTTTCAATGACATGAGAGGACTATCTCAGCTTTAAAACTTTTCATCTCGGGAATCGGCAGCACTAGATGCAAAGACTAAAGTACAATTCTCTAACTTCCGTCCACCTTACGGAAGAATCAACAAAGGGCCAGAGTGACATATGAACATCTTCTCTTTTGAATTGCATTATGACCCTCTCAACTCAAAGTACGAGTCAAACCTGAGAACTAAATATTAGGAATTACTTAAATAGGGATGAATACTGTGAAATTAAACAAAAAAAGTGTACCTGAAGATCCCTCTGTTGGGCCAGAAGTTTCATTTCAACCACTCGGTATTGCTGAAGTCTGCAAACGAACAACATATATTAAGAAAACAAAAGGAGACCATAAGTAAAGTAACCAATGATTAGAATTTCTAAGGTAGGACTAATTAGTCTGTTCTCGTATCTAATCTGGAGCTTATGATTTATTAGTAACAGAAATAGTTAACAGACTGCATGAGATACCATTCATAAAGCTTTGTTACATGAGTTCTATGTTTGGACTGCATTATAGGCCAAAAATCATAGGATTGAAACAAAAGAAGAGTTTCATTTCTGGTTTTTGGGTAAAAAGATAAAACTTATTTGATTTGCTTCTGAAAGACAAGTAGAACACAACATGCAATGATGACAAATATGTATAAATTGATCATCCGAATTCAGAGGTATCTTAAGTCAAACTACTGTCATCTGTTTTTATTGAAATTAAGAGCACGCACTCCATGCTACTTTTGTTTTTACGACGCTGTATAGATGATACAAGAAAGTGTAAGCAAAGAAGTTATTATAAGTTCAAACCTACCAACATTTGGGAAGGACTTCTAGAGACTTAGTAGAACGATAAAAGGACATAAAGACTATGGGACTTTGATCATATAGAACAACACAGATACTGAATAACCACAAATTCCAGTCATTGCAAACAGAAGTACACACACTTTTCATATTTGTAGTCATACTGGTGAAGAAAGCAAGAAAAGGATAGTGATCGCTTTGGGAACACATCCAATCGAAGTTGCATTTTAGTGCTCCCCTAACAAAGAGCAGATGGATCCTATCCCCTATATCGAACACTCATTCCTATCTATTGATAGAAAGATCTTCGTCCCACAGCTCAGGGAGAAAGTTCCATAATGTGTAAACACCTCAACGAACTCATGTGGGCACTCCTCAGCCCGAGGACGGGGACCTCGGGCCTTCGCAAAATCAACGGTCTCAACGGGAACTAGACAAGCACCTAGATGAAGTCAGCCCGAGAAAAAGGAAAAAATTGACGTTATTTAGTCACGAATGGATTTAAGGATCTGATTGCATAAGATTTGATCTATGATTTGTAAGGCTGTAGTGGTCTATTGTCCCTCTCTTTTTCTCTCATCATTTCCTTCTCTGCTTTCTTGTCCTCATTATTCCATCGCACTTAAATAAGACCTCACCCTACTTATAAGTGTAATAGAATTTCCAAGGCCTAATCAGTTACCCTACTTATAAGTGTAATAGTATTTCCAAGGCCTAATCAGTTTTTTTCTTTTTTCATAATCATTCACAAAACTTACACAACCACATAGTCAGCCATTCCATTCAATTTCATGCCAACGGTTATCAAATCCAAACCTGCTCATTCAAGTTTGATCTCCAAAAATTCATATTGGTTTAGATTTCTCAGCAGCCCCAAGTACAAGGACTCCATCAGAATTTAGTGAGAGACTGACAAAGAGCAGAGAGAATATATCGGTCAAGGTCCTACTGACCATGTACTATAATGCTTTCTTTAAAATGAGTCAATATAGCATCTACTCCTATTGATTATTTTTTTTCCAACATGCTAACTTTTCCTTGAACCAAGGGTCTATCGCAAAACAGACTCTCTACCTCCTACAGTACGGGTAAGGTCTGCGAACACACTACCCTCCTCAAACCCCACTTGTGGGATTACACCGGTAATATTGTTGTTGTTGAGTTAATATAGCATCTAAGTTCCTACAAGAAAAATGTCACTAAAGGTCTGATCTTTGCCTATTATTTCACCTTCAGTTTAGATAAAAGTTATATATCAGAAAGGTTCAACATTCATAGAATAACAGAACTCCCCAACAATACAATATACCTGAAGACTGAAACTTTACTTGGTGAATAAGCAATTTCCAATTAATATAACTGAAAAATATTTTTCAATATATGATGACTTATGATGCCCTCAAGGGTGTGGCTTAGTCGTCAATAAATGGATTTAGCACCATGAGGTCTCAGATTCAAATCAAACGCTAATTGATTTTTTCTCATCAGTTCTAGCTTTGGTGGACATAGTTACTTGGTATCTAAGTGCGAACAAGCTGACCTAGACACCATGAATTGGGTAAAACATTTCCTACCAACAACAATTACTATGCCTAAGTCGGAAATAAGTTAGGATCGGCTATAGAAATCCTCACTTGTTCATTTAAGCTCGTTTCAAATCATCATCATCATACAAAAATCGAAAACGGACCTTTCTTGTAGGAATGCAAGAGCAGAGTTAACATCGAGACCAGATTGGCTGAGATAGGACTGAACGTCTTGTACGAATGATGCCGCCGGTATACCTCTTCTCTCCGTCACTTCACTGGTGTATGACGAACACACCGCCGCCGCCGCCATCGCCGTCCAAAGCTACTTTACTGTGATAGATTCGGAAAAAAAAATCGCTTCAGTAGTGAAGAAGAAAGAAGCATAAAATAAGAACGACGCCGTTAGATTCAGTGAATTGAACAAATTTTGACCAATGGTAATTATTCCACACAAATGTGTAATTGAGGATTATAATTTTAAATCACAAATTCTTCCAAAATATATATATTAATTAATCATGATTTTAAAAAATTAAAAATAAAACTTGACTTATAAGTTATAAGGTTATATTTTGTGAAAAAAGATTCATTATTTTAAAATTTGAAACAATAATTCATTGATCGTACCATATAAAATGATTATATTGAAAAATAACTAGTTGTTATTATTGTTAATTAGTAGATTTTTTTTATAAAATTATGTACATTTGAAAGTTTATAATCATGGATGTTTATTTATGAGAGGAACATGTAGATATGTAATTTGTTAATGTAACACATTAGAATTTCTGATATCTTGTTTATGAACTATGATTTGTTCATTTGATAAAATTGTCTAATAATTGAAGAAATTTTGATTATTATCATTTTAAAGGTAAAACGTATCTTATCAAAAGCGACTTGATACCTAAAGCTAGATTCCAATTTTTTATACAACTTATAATACTTACATTCTCTACATTGTCTTGTACCTTGTGGTTTATTATCTGAATAATTTTGTCGTTGCTTTCAATTGGAGAAACACAATAGTAAAGTAGAAATTGAATATTTATGACACCTGCAATATCAGGATTTTCACTATAATGATTCAAAAAATTAAACTTGAAGGATTAGTTATGACATTTCAATGGTAGAAAGGTCAATTTTGAACTTAATAAATTCAAATTAAGTACTATTAATTATCAATCAAGGTAGAACATAGTAGTAGTAGTCATTTCGAGGTCACCAAAATAATCGGAAGAATTTAACGTTAAATTCGAAGGTAGGCTAAGATAGCAAACAGAGAGACCATAAGATGATTGAAGATGGTGTTGGGCCAAGTTTGGAGATTGGGCTGATTCAAATGGGAAAGGAAGCCCACTCAGTTGGGAGGGATAACTATGGAGAAATATTCTTGTACACTGAGAAGTCGTTTGATGTACGGTTTAAGATATAATTATCTCGACATAAAATATATGATTAATTATTTTAGGAAAAATTATATAATTTATACATACTTCACTATCATATATATTATTATTACCTACACTTTCAAAATATTACGTATTTTACCACTAATTAAGAGTTTCCTACATATCTTACCCTTAGATACATGTATTTTGCCATCAGATACACGAAAATAGGGAGAGAGACGAGCGATATTGGGGAGGGAGTCGAGCGAGATTTGTATGTATCACAGATACAAATGAATCACACTGGATACATGTATTTGTACGTATACATAGGAGAATGCGCGAGCGAGATGAGAGAGAGGAGAACGAGATTTTCTATGTATACTAGATACTCCACATGTGATCCACTTGGATACAATGTATCTTGAACAAATTACACCTAAATTTGATCCCATTTATCTGAGATACATGTACTAGGATGTGTCTGGAGGCACCAAAATCTGGTAAGATACGTAATATTGCAAACTAGAGTGTGTCTAAGTAATCAACTACTAACCTAATGAGATTTATTAAGAAAGTATTAAATAGTCCTTAAATTATGTATCCTACCATTTATACCATAATGATAGAATAAATTATCATGACGAAATAACTATTCATAGATAACTTTTCATATTTGATCAAACAAAAAGAATATTTTGTGTTAGGTTTGGAAGCATAGGTAATGATGATCAAATTAAATTAATGAAGGACTCCATTTTCGAAGTATTTTGAGATCTAGATTTTTAGAAACTGTAGACCATGTTAATTAAATTAGAATACATATAAATTATGAAGATGTACTCCTACTATTATGAAATCACCTACTACACTCAAATAATTGAGGCTAGAGTGGTGGCCAAAGAATACACACAAGAGTATTGAGTCGAACTCCTTTCCTTACAATCAAGTGGCTTAAGAACCCCCTTTAGAGATAAGAGAAAGATTTGCCCCAACTTGACGAATCACATACAAAATGTGAGTCTTGAGTTGTGAATAGATATTTTATCTTTTTTCATAAGTTATCCTCGCCTTGGTATTAAATATATATATTTTTTTATTTTCCACCCACTGTCCGGAGCCCACATTGGAACTCCGATTAAATCCGGATCGCGCTCTACAGGGCCCATTCGGGGGTGGCACTCCCAACAGGATTTTCTCCATACCCAGGACTCGAATCCGATATTAAATATATATATATATATATATACTTGTAGTAGTTAGAGTTAAGATTTCAAAACATGATTAATAAGATTACTTTGATAAAATACATATTTAATTAAAAATATTTAAAATGGGCGTCAAGTTGACATGGATTAAGTAATACGAAAAGTTGGACAATCATCTAAATGTTTATATGATTTTTTAAATATATTTTAAATTATTCATTATTGTAATTTACAATAATGTTTTCTTAGTTTTTAAATAATATATATTAATTACTACCTTTTTTCAATTAACGTGGCATAGATAGACTTCGAGAGTCAACTAATTTTATATGTATTTAAGAATATTTCAAGTTTTTAATTTTGAGATTTATAGTACTTTTACATACAAGTAAAAGAAGAAAATACTTGTCATTTTTAGTATATATAGAGAATTTTTTTTCTTCATATTTTATCCTTAATATTGATTATGTATCCTCAAATCATTTTCTCGATATCTAAAAATACTACACATTAATTAAAATAAAGATTGTGATAAATTTGATATTAACTATTATTTTTTAAGAAATATCCAAAAATCTAATGTAAACGAGTAAATAATGAACTCTGAAAAGTAATTTTTTTTTTTTTCTTCTCTTGCTTTAATGTACCATCAATTATTTTGGGTCCTAAAGAGATGTTAAAAAAAAATAATGAAACTTTATTTTAAAATGAAAGGTGTTCAAAATCTCAACGTTTGAATTCTTCTGAGGTGCTATATAGATGGTCCAATTGCTTTTTTGTATGATTGTGACAATTTAAGCTCATGTCACATATTTGTTCTTTGAGCTATGTCATAATTAAATTAAAAAAAGAAAATCTCAAGAATCAAAGCGAATATTAATGTGTGTCATAAGTTTGAATTGTAACAAATATATGATATTAGTATTTGACACGAGGGAAATATATGTGATACATCTAACACAGGATGAATTAAAAAAAATATCGATAAATTTTAATTTTTAGCTAAACTTAAAAGCTTTTAAGATTGAGTGAGACAATAATTGACCTTTCAATTATTTTGTTTAGCACATGAAAAAGTAATGATATATACATTGTAATTATTTTTAGTTTATAAACATTGAAATGCTCTCTTAAGAAAGTAATTTTCACCGATATCTAGCATCTTATTCCCTTTATAACATTATTTTCAAAAGAGTATTTAAATTTTCACCAAGGATAACAATAATTTAATATAATAAGATGATTCCTTACTCATAATATAGTGTTTTAATTTTACTTTGGATATTGTGATAAACTATATGAGCTATAGAAAAAAAAAGTTACGGAAGATACTTATTAGACTAGGAAATCAGCAAGTAATAAAATGTTATTTTACTATTCATCCATACTAGTAATCATAGTAGAGGCGGACCCACGTGATGGGTTAAGGGTGTAGTCGTGCATCCATTAATTTCAAAAAAAAAATCGATAAATATGTATATTATACCTTTAAGAGCCATTATATTATTTAAATGAATTCTCACACATAATAAGTGGGTTAGGTCACTTGATTAGCATGCAACTTAAGCTCATGAGCGTTGCTGCAAAACATGAGCAACCTAAAAGTGGTCTCCAAATCAACTTCATCCAACTGTGACATTTAATTTAGTGAAAAGGGTTTGATATACTCTTTAATTTTACCATTTAGAGCTGATATATCTCTCGTTATGAAAGTGACTCACATATACCCTTACCGTTACAAAAGGAGCTAACATATACCCTTCATCTAAAGGAAGTGATTTTTTTTTTTAATTTTCAAAAAATTCATGTAGGGGTATATATGTGATCCTTCTAGCAAAAGTTTAAGGTATATTTTAATATTTTTCATACAAAAATTATTTTTTGACTTTTTTGACTATCATTGCTCGAGTTTATTATTCTTTTTTTTTCTTTCATTCTTTAGTATAAAGAAAAAAAAATTAACTAATTTTTTGCGGCTATATTGTAATTTAGTTTTTGTATTTGTAAAAATAAAATAAAAATCTAAAATAAATTTTACAAGAAAATTAGTGAAACTAAATAAAATAAATTTAAATTAGTCGTTGAAACAAAAAAGTAAAAAAAAAATATGTGTGAGGAGGATCAAATATACCCCATATGGATTATATTTATTTCAAAAAAATAATTTAAAAAATTAAATTAAAATTAATTTTTTCCCTTCTGTTGGGAAAAAAAAAGTATATGCGAGCCATTTGTATAACAATAGGAATATATATGAGCCACTTTTATAACGATAGATATACACAAAGTTGAGAAATATATCAAGACCATTTTCCTACAAAGACAAGTAGGTGTAGAATTAGAAACTTAACAAATAATGAATCGATTCATCCACTCTCTCCATATAAATGACAAGTTTTGAGTTATTGTAAGATATGAATTATTAAGAAAAGACAAATAGTAGAATATTAATTTTCTATTCTATTTGCAATATTAATTACTTACTCATCAAATTATTTTTTCCATATCTTAAATCATAATTGTATTCATATCTATCATTATTTATTGAGGGATACAATACATTGTGGAAAGTATAAGTTAACGGAGGGAGTACTTGTCGATTTTAGCATTACTAAGAGAAATATTTTTTTTCATATTTTACACTTAATATTAATTACGTATTTCTCAAGATATAAACTACATATCAATTAATATGAATATTATGATATAATATTTATATTAATTAATAATTTTTAAAAGTCTATAAAAATCTAAAGTAAACGAGTAAAAATGATCACAAAAAAGTAATAGATATTTATTTTTTTCTCCTCTTGCTTTAAAATACCACCAATCTTGCTGGGTCCCAAAAAAATAGAAAAAGATATTTTAAAATAACACATATTAAAGAATTCAAATGTTTGAAATTCTTGTGAGGTGCTATAGATCTAGTGGTCAAATTGTCTTTTATTAATCAATTGACCTATATAACCAAAAAAAGAGTGTATATAGCACGTGGATAATTAAGATATAATAATTGATGATAATTTAGGTAGTAAAATTTCACCTTTTTAGAGAAACAACATAATTCTAAATATTAAAAAAAAATACATTAACAAGATAATATCAGCATATCCATGTAATGTTTACATGAAACAGCAAAATTATTCATACAACGTCTAATACTTATTCCACAAGTACACTCAAAATAGTAGTACAACAGAGAATTGATCAACAGGATTGAAAGAAAATATAGAGAAAGCACATAGAATAATCTATCTAGTGATATGCGCGATAAAATAATCTAACTCCATTTGAGAAGCACCCCCTTTCTCTGTAGACTTCCTCACAGCTTCTCCGAATTCTTTTGCTCTTTTCCTAATCTCATCTCCTTCTTCTGATGCCATTAACTTCCTCACGACATTATCAATGGTGGATGCAGTGACCACCTCATCGCGTTTCTTGTCCCATTCCCTAATAACCAGGCCTATCTTCAATATTTCTGTTAACAAAAAACCATTTTTTGGGTGGTCAGAGTGTGTGGGCCAAGCAATTATTGGGACTCCCATAGTAATGGTCTCTACACAAGAAGCCCAATCACACGCACACAAGAACCCGCCAATGGATGAATGAGCCAAGATCTCTGTTTGTGGTGCCCAATCTCTAACCAGTAATCCAACCTCGTTTACTCTTTCCTCAAACCCTGCATGAAACTCAAATTTTCTATTGAGGTCTCCCCCGAGATAGATATCTCCATTATCAGGATCATTCATCAACCATATGAACTTTTGTTTGCTAAGCTCTAAACCCATTGCGAGTTCCTTAATTTGTTCATCAGAAAATGAAGTCAACATATCATAAGATACATAAAGAACTGATTTTGGAGGTTGTTTGTCCAACCAATCCAAACAGGGGAATCCGTTTTTTTCTTTCTTAGTAGGCCGGAGAACCGGTCCTATTGCCCATTGCTTCTTGTCTTGTCCAATTCCAAGCAAGTCAATAAAAGCATTAGTACCTTCCATTACTTGGCTTGTATTATGAATATCACCCGCGGAACTATTCCCTATATACTGAACTTGAAAAGATGATATCCGCATGATTTCATCGCAATAACATCCTTCAGAGGATGGTAACTTTTGAAGTAGTTGTTGTTCAATCGGAATAGGCAATCCCACATGAGGAAATAAGTGATCACAATACATACCAAAGGCTGAAATCACAGGGCTAAAGATATAGGACTCTGCATTATCAAAAGATGAAATATCCTGAACATTATAACACATTAGACAATCATGAATCATGACAATTCGTCTTGATTTAGACGAAATATCACGTAAGAAGGAAGTAATGGAGTGGCGGAGATGCATGGTAACATTCCAGAATAAGTGGAAATGTTTAGGTACTTCACTGGGGATATCAGGGTCGAGTGGAGTAGGAGTCATTTGGAGGTCATGAAAATGAATATTGGCTAAATCGGAAGGATTTATCGCGGTGGCACGAGTCTTAGTGTCGTGATTGTAAGTAGGAAGGCTAAGATAATGAACAGAGAGACCATAAGAAGAGATTAGGCAAGCAAATTGGAGAAAAGGGTCAAGATGGCTTTGAGTTTGAAATGGAACCATAACTACAACAACTTCATCACCTAATTGTTTCTTCAAGTTTGCAAGATTTTCAGTGTTATCCATTGAAAAGACACTTGTTTTTTTTTGGATATGGAAATGCTTGATAAGGCAAATGGTGAACAGAGAGTATTGGATGAGAATGAGAAATTAAAAGGAGTTATTTATAAGTAGGCGTTTGGACAAGAACCCAAAAATTATTTCACTTTGTTTAAGTGATTTTTTTTATTTTTTTTGAAATTTCTTAAAACTAGCAAAATAATTTAACTTTTACAACTCTATTTTTATAAAAATACAAAATGTCAGTACCAGTACTATTGAATTGAAAGCAACCACATGGAGTCAGGTCTCGGTCTCTCATAACATTGCAAATAAACCACAGTTTTTTACTGTTGAAAGAAGCAAAATCAATAATCGAAATACTAGCTACGGAAAAGGCTCAAAAATATCTTTAAAACTATCGGAAATAGCTCATATTTACCCTTTAACTATATTCTGGCTCAAAAATACCCTTTCCGTCAAAGTATTGGGTCATACATACCTTTCTAATTAATAGAAGTATGTTAACACTATCAGATTTTTTTTTTATGATTGGAAGAAGCAAATAAATATGCCGGTTGGTGCATTTATTTGGTTGGTGGAAGTACTTAAACATTTTTCTGTTTGATTGATGGGTAAAATAAATAAATAATAAAAAATTGGACTAATATTTCAAAATAGTAAAAAATGTCTAAATACATCAACTTATTTTATTGTATTCTCTAAACTTCACTCTCTCTCCTATTCTTGAATATATCACTCTTACGCGATGTATCGAGACAGGTGTGTTTCGTATCAACAAATGTATTGGTGGTATGTGAAGTATCCGGAGTTGAGTGATGTATCGGGACAAATGTGTCTTGTATCAACAAATGTAATGTATCAGAACGCTGAGTGATGTATCCGAAATCCTTAAATTTTAAGAGATTTTGTAATTTGGAAAAGAGTAAACATACGACGTAATTAACTCTTAACACTATGAGATTTGTGTAATTTTCACTTTATAGTAAAAGTTGGATGGTTCTTCTTCCCCCCCTCCGCCCGAAGGATCAATAGAGTTTCTACTTATCCTATAATGTTGACTTCAACAACCTGAGCAAGCCTCATTTGTCAAAAGTTTCGCTATTACTTGAGTTGAAAACACTATTTCTTTTAATATGTTGAACAACTATATTAAGAAAAAAATTAAAACTATATTTGTAATTTTAAAAATATCATGTAGCTTTATAAAATTATCTTACCTATGTTTTAATCTCTCTTTTATTTAGATGCTATAAAATTGGGCCATTAAAATTTGTGGCAGTCACATTGTGTTCAACCATATGGCTGCAAATATTATGTAAACAAAAACAACAATGTATCGATATTATATAAATAATATATAACAATATTTTGATAGTGTATAATTATGTATTAGAGACGTATATACAATAAAACATAGTACATTACAAACCTATATTTCTTCGATTCAAATTTCCTCTAAACAGTATAGTGTATAATTATGTATTAGAGACGTATATACAATAAAACATAGTACATTACAAACCTATATTTCTTCGATTCAAATTTCCTCTAAACAGTTCCAAAATATAAATATAAACTCCTCTCAATGTTTCGAGTACATTAATTTTTGTCTAATTTTCTCAAGATAATAATAGATAACCAATGACTTTCTTAGGCCCATAATAAATGGGCCGTATCTAGGCCCAATGTATGAAGAAGTAAAACCCTAATTCCAGTCTCTGGTAGTATATGTACGGCTCCAATGCTTAAAACCCTACTCAGTTCTTTTCTTCTTCTTCCTCTTCCTCCTTGTTATCTTTATCTTTTTTAATTTCTGATTTTGATCTGAATTATTGTTTTGCCTTTGAATTAAAACTGTTGAAATAATTAAGGATATGGTTTTATTTCTCTGCATTTTTATGCAAAAAAATAGAGGCAGAAATTTATCGCAGGAAAGTTGAGTCGCTTCACCCGTATTGATTTTTACTAGGTGCAGTGAATTTACATCCTGCTAAATCTTCCATTTTTTTTTTTTTGAAATTATTTAATTTTTGTTTGGGGTTTTTTCCTATGATGGCATGAAATCTTTGAGACCTGAATTCTCTATTTTGATGACAACTACAAGCAATTTTTCTGAGGATTTTACCCCCATTGTTTTGAATTTTACTAAAAAAAAAAATGATTTGATTGATTGATAAAATTACACGAAGTCTGTTTATGTTGAAAATAAACGGGAGCTTAGTGTATTGATATTATTTTTGAGATGATGATCGCACTGGGCTCTGAGCAGTTTATTAAAACTGTTTATATTGATGCACAATTGCTGCCTAGAAAGCTATATCTGATCACTATTTTTTTTTTATCGAATCTATAGAAAATTAGGTTTAGTAGGCGTTTGGACATGTCATATGAAAGTTTGTACATGCGATTATTTCTTATCTCATTATTTCATAAATGAAATCCTTGAGATCTCTAGATTTAGGATTTTTCGAATATAAAATTGACCTAGTGAAAATAATTATACTAATCATTTATTTCATATATAAATAGAATTTATACTTTTTAAATTATTTATATCTCATATAATAAGTATTCTTATACATTTCTACTTATTTTGACCAATAAATGACTCAAAAGTAACAATATTAAAATTTTTATGCTTACTTGGAAAGATTGTATAAAGAATTTGGATAATTTTAATAGTTTTACATGTTATCAACTTTATATCATCATTATCATTTCATATAAACGGGAGCGCTGCGTATGCTATCCGAAAGTGGACAATGGCATATCCAAGTATGAAATGGAATTGCGTTAAATTAGATTATTAATTGCTCGTTTTTTTACTTAAAAAAAGGCATATATTCTGCCAACACTATCATACAATGTCTATACTTATTCCACAAGCATACTTACAATAGCTCGAGATTATTATCACTTTGCCAGTAGAATGAATACTTTTTTAAGTCCGTCACACTATGGTGTTAAAAATTAGTCCTAGTACAGTAGATTTAAAAACCAACAGCTCATTCAACAGCACAAGGGTGATTCAATACCCGTGTTAGTCGTATAATAGACGTGACGTTGCTCAAACTTCCCCAGCATTCTTGTACCAGATTGCACATTTTGTGATTATAGCTGCTGTTAAACTATCTAACACTCATTGAATCACTTTGGGGCATTGGTAGTTGAAGGATAATTAGGAAAAAACATCTTTCTGATTCTCTGATATACTGGACTTGACCATTCATAAGCTGTAGGATTCTTCTACACATGCTTAGCCCTAGACCTTGTTGAGTTACCCACTGACTATTATGGAACATATCTTGGATCAATTCATGAGGAAGACCTTCACCAGGACAAACAATCCTTTTCCCAGAAAACACAGCAAAAAAAAAACAAGTTAAAACATTTTATGGTGGAAGAATGTTGATATAGCTCATGTACTGGAAAAGTTAAGTTACCTGAACTCAATATGTACCATAGTTACTCCATCTGAAATTTGATTTATTCTTGGTTGAAGATGGACTTCTACCCACCCTTGTCGGGATGGTGCATAGCTTGCCATAATCTGCAAGAAATCAGCAAAAACCTGTTGAATTCTCACTTTATCTCCATAGACCCTCAATGTCTTGATTTCGTCTGGAATATCCCGGATAAGTTGCACACCTCTTTCCCTCAATAATAACATAACTTGGCTAACAACAGCATCTATCACACTCGCAAGAAAAAATTCTCCTTTCTCAAGCTCCAGTGAACTGTTACAAGTTTAATGGTTAATCATCTTTGCAACAAACATTACAAATTGAAGCATAGGAAAAATATAAAACACTTCTATATGGAATTTTACCCATCCTCAATATTGTCCAGATCAATATCCCTTAAGATCTTAGACATCTGTCTCTCACAAGCAGCACTTGTTTCCAGAAACTGCTTCTGGTTTTCGGTCAATTCTGTGGCCTCTAGTAATGAATTTGTAAAGCGTATACCATTTAGAGGATTCTTTATTTCCCGACAAATGTAACCCAACTCTTTCATCCGAAAGTTACTAGTCGTTTCCTGTTGTCTCTGCATTAGAGTTTTCTGCAATTCAGGACTTGCAATCTGCAAGAAACAAAAGGCCCCAATAATTTGGCCATCCACATTGACTCTCTTGTTTGCAGTCAAAAGAGCTTGAACAAATTTTCCATTTCGGTCAGAAAAGGAAAAAGGGAACTTGTCTATCTCCTGGCCTCCAATTGCCTTATGCAACATGATCATGAATTTTGTCATGGCGTCTGGGCCCTTGAGCCGGCAGAAAGTGCCAAAAATCTCACCAACCAACATTTTCCCAATGATTTCTTCTTTGTTCCAACCACTAAGTTTTTCCATCGCAGTGTTCCACTCAAAGCAACAAGTGTTCTCATCTGATACAAAAATGGGCGGGATCAGAGGATTAGGGCTGTGCATAATGGCCTTGTAATCACCTTGTATGCGAACAAATTTGTCCAGTACAACTTTTTGGGTGGTAATATCCTGGCCAATGAAGCAGACACCAACAATGTTATTTGTGTAGTCTTTGCTAGAGCAAGCATTAACCACCACAAAAACAGTCTTCTTCAGTTGCTCAGCTCCAAATGTCCTTAACTTTATTTCTATGTTCTTATCGTCTTCACCTGTGATTGGTTTAGCAACAATATTAGGTTTATCTCCACTTTCATTTTCTGTAGGTGGCTGGGACACGAAGAGGGTGGATACCAATCAGTTTCAATTACAATGTGCAATATACTCAAGCTACATAAGCGCTAAAGAGAGAATGTTGACACCCACTGTCGGGATTTGCCTGAATCTGATATTAAATGCAACTTCATTTTATACACCCATGGCTCTGAAATCACCTAGAGTTGATCAACATTGAAACTGACCTCCCAACATAACTCATCTCATGATTAAATCAGAAAGCTTTGACACAAGTTGTTACATGCTAAATGATCAATAAAAGATCTTGATTACTTCTCATGTTTCCATTTCAGGTGGTTTATGACATGGTACGGTTTCTGGGCTAGCTTATCACAATCTAATCAACACTTCATATGTGCTAACGTCTAACTTCTAAGTGCATAGTGACAATCCACACTACTAACATAATAGCACTAATTAGTGGAAATTTTTGCAAAGAGTATGGGAGGCGATGTATAGGATTATTTTGAAACCAAAAAACAAAAAAAATAGGAGAGGAGTGAACAGTTGGTAAAATATTAAAAATTTCTGTCAGACCAGGGTAAACACATGTTTATGGATATCATAAATTAGTCAATTCTTATCAGAAGCAGTATATAAATCTTTATGAACCTGCAACCTCTAGTTTACGCAGGGATATGGATGATATACGTTTAATGTATTAAAAGTGCCAATGTCTAAACATGAACGTAAAAAGAATACATCTTGCTAAGAGCTTCTTATCCGTAAAACCAAACATGCAACCCCTCCCATTCGCACATCCTCTTTCCTATAAACGAAAGACTAAATCTCATGATTTCATTTACTTTTAATGGATGGAAACATATAAGCAACCATCATTTTGTTGCATGATGCCAGGAGGAATAAATAGTGATCACTAGAACCCGTGATGTCTTTGCCACTAAAATTTTAAAAACAAAGAAGAGCAGACGAGAGAATAATCGCTCAATACAGCCTAAGGAAACTCCATAGATAATGAAATGCACTTATTGGAATGAAAGAAATGTAAAGCAGATTGGTATAACCTCTTAAAGCATTGCGGAGAAGGTTCTCAACAGTTCTCTGTGATTCTTCATGGACAAGATCATGAACCAACGACTTCCCTATTGCTTCTTCAACTGACAACTCTGTCAACTCGGCAACTTTAGCATTCCATCCATTTATGCGACCTTCAACATCAACGGCAAATATGGGTGCTGTAGCAGTCTCTACCAATCTAACCATTTCTCTGGCAACAGATCTCAGTTCATCCATCCCTTGCAACTCCTCTTCCCGAAGCTGAACATGCACAATAGCCTTTGAATTACTTGCCTCAGCATCCTTGAATGAATCACGTAGAATAAGCTGCAAAGAGTGAATTGCATCCATTTCTGCATTCTCCCATGGTAAACTGCGGCTCTTAACAACTTCCAAAAATGCATTAAAGGAAGAACGTGGATGCATTTTCTGCCAATCATCTTTGTCTTCTGGATGATGCTTTGCACCACCCCACTTTATCTCGCTCGCAGTGTGCGAACGGAACCAAAAAAGGAAATATTTTGAAGTTACACAAGCAACAGCCATCCCACAAACAGCAGCACCAAGAGAAGCTGCCTCAGGATACCCTGCATCAGCCAAACTATCAGTACTTAGGCCTGTTGAGTCCACATGACAAGTTAATAGCCACTCCACAATGCCCTTTATTTGGGCTTCAGCAGGTGTAATTCCCAAAGGATAGTATCTCCCCTGGTAGTACAAAGCGGCCCCATCACATTTCACAAGGTCGACAATACTTGGGTTCTGAGTAACAATCCCCGTAGGTGAGTCTCGGAGAAGCATGTCACATAACAGTGTCTGTGTCCTCAAAACACGCTTTTCAGCCAACTGCGATGCCAATTGTAATTCCATGTTTAGTTGGAGCCCGAATGCCTGCATAAGGAATTCACAGGCATAACGAAGGGGGTAAGGAGTGAACCGAGTTGAACTGTGGTGCCCAACAACCAACCCCCATAATCTCATTGCATTTCGGCCTCCAGCAACTTCATCATCATTTCCATTTATAACAACAGCCAGTGTTAACGACGCAACATTTCCCATATTGACCATATACTGAGGGTGACAACCATGAGGAGCCCTAAGTGTTGAGCCAACTAAACATAAAGGCTGCTTGAGTAATTCATCCTGAATAACCCTCACAGGTGTGGCAGTACAATCCACAATCATTCTAACCCTGTTCTGCTTAAACAAGAATCTTGATGCTTGTGGAATATCAGTAGCTGGATAATGCAAACCAATATAAGGTTCCAAATCTGATCTTCTACTCTCCGCCACTACCTCCCCGTGTTCATCATCATGAAACTTATACACCATAACCCGATCATACCCTGTAAGCTCCCTCACACTCTTAACAACAGTATCACACAAAAGATCAATATCCCCACTAGGTAACGATTGCAAAAGCGAAATAGCTCTCACAGCAAGTTTCTGCGATTGCACAGCTCCAGCAATAGACAATGCAGGGTCTTCTGTTCTAGCTGGCTCTAAATCAATCACAATCCCCACATCAATCCTATGCAATATCGCATAAAAGGGTTTCCCAGAATTCTTCGAATGAACCCAAATCGGATTCAACAACGTAATTTCACGTGCCCCAAAAGCTCCTTCAAGCAAACCAGAACTCGAAGAACTAAAAAGGGTCCTCACATCAGTTCCAATCTTGAGAATTTCAGTCTTCTCAAGACTTGGAACTGATTGCGGCATTATATCAAGCATCTCACATGCATTTTCACTGTAAGCAATAACACAAAAACTCAACTCATCAACAGCTATCGTACAACCAAAAGGCTGAATATGACCCCCTCTTTGCATTTTATTCAAATAAGCAGTAATTTGATGCTCTGTTACAGATTCTGTAGTATTTCTAACAGATTGTGAATAATCAAAAGACTCTCCAGATTGTTCAAATGCAGCATGTAGCCTAGCATCAGTTGTATATTGTGCTACTGCTTTGCTTAATGCATTATTACTTGTACCTGAAAATTGAGATTGATTTTTTGGCTGATGATTACGACCATATTTTCCTCTACTTCCACTTCCAGAAGCCATTTTTGAATCACTCAACAACAAGAACAAGATTACTGCATATTTGTAGAACAACAAGAAGTTTTTTTTTCTTTTTCCTAATAGTGAAGGAAAAAGGAGAGAGAAGCAAGACAAATATATAAAAATAGAATAAGTACAAATAATATACTTTTAATAGATGTTTAGAGGTTAACAACTGGAATTGGTATACCAAAAAAAAAAAAAAATAGTTGTTGCTATCTTGAATATAGAAGGTTCGAACTCGTTTGGTACGTGAGATAAAGAACTCGTTCAAGTGAATTCTAGATTTAAAGGTTGTGAATTTGTATAATAATCTCAAATTAATACAGTTGAATTTCTCTATAAAGATGTTATTGTTCGAATATTTTTTTGATTGTTATAGCAGGATGTTATTATAAAGAATATATAATAAAACCTAATATGAAAGTCGATTTAGAAAGAAAAAAACTTGATTGTTAAAATTTACTATTATAAAGATTTGGTTGTATTAAAATTGTATCTGAATTTACGAGTAAATATTTATAGATATTTTGTGAATTTTTTTTAATTATGTATAGAGGATTATGAAAAAGTTACTGAATTTATCCGAACCCAAGCAATAGGGGAGATCCTTGTTTGAGTCTAAGAGTATTATACACCAACAATACAAAACCCTTTTATATTATTAAATTAAAATTAAAGTGACTTACTATCACATGCATATTACTTATAAATAACTATTCATAATAAGCTCAATTGGATAACCCAAAAAGTTAAGCTAATTATAAATATTTTCGAAACTTCGGCTAATTCGCAGTTGTCATAACCTCGGCTGCATCATACAGGGAATGTAAATTGCACTAGACAAGTCATATGTGACAAGCTCGACTCAGAAACCATAACCTCTGGTCTTCGGGTGCAGGGGAGGCTCAACGTAGTTGGAAGCCTAAAGCGAAATTTCAATTCGAGGTCTAAAATATAAACAAACTTCATATACACATTTATTCAAATCTATTTCTATAAGTAATAAGTTGACAAATATTGAATAAAGATAAGAGTTAGAACCATAGAATCTCGTGAAGTTGATGACCTGGTATACCCCATTTTAATATGCTTGTGGTATTGCTTGAAGCTAATTTTTTTTTTTTAAAAAAAGAATTTGTAATTCACTTTGTTCAACACTTTTCATTATTAATTCTTATTTTTAACAAAATACAAAAGATGTTAAAGTGGGTAAAATAATATATTTTTAAAATATTATACTTTTAATTATAAATAATCAATTTTTTCTATAAAATTTTTAACACATAATTTATTCTTGATAAAAATTTGGGGGCCTAAGGCATAAGCCTTATTTTACAAAGCATATAGCCGCTCCTGTTCGGGTGAGCACTTTGTGCATCACACATGGAATGTAAACTACACTAGGCAAGCCCTATGCGACAAACTCGACGCAGAAGACATTGAGGGGGGATCGATCCTGGATCATCCGTGTGGAGACCACCCTCCAAACTAACTGAGTCATTTCGAAGAACTATTATTATTATAAAGATAAAATTATATTGATTGTGAAAAAAAATGCTACACTTTAATGGAGTAATTGGTTAGGTATATTTGGTGACTCTATTGAATTAAAGAATGGCAAAAAGGTGTAAAGCAAGCAAAAAGTAGTTTTTGTTTGTTTGATTCCTATGGTTTTATTATTATTTAAATAAAAAAGTTATCCCTAATATTGATATTAAAGTAATAAATGCAATATATATGTATATCATTTAATTTAAATTAAATATTATATATCTTTACTTTAATCTTCAGTTATCAATAAATATCGAGTGCGAATAAATATACTTCTTAATAATATTGCAAGATTTTTCTTTACCATTTATCACAAAGTAGAACTATTTGCAATAAATACAATGAAAAAAAACACACTATCTAATACAAACAAATAAATTTGGCCCCAAAAAAAAACATAACAAAAGTTGAACAAAAACTCAGAAAAGAAACCTGATAATTTGGACTCATTCATGAACCTTTTCTTCCTTTAACTTTTCTTTTTTCCCTTTTTTTATGCATAAATTTGATATCAAAAAATATTATCTAGATTTTGTCTATTGTGTTATTTTCATGAGTTGGAAATATTTGTGGTTGTGATGAATTGAATGTTTTTTTGGTAATAAAAGCAAATCATTTCATTGGCTGCATTTGCAGATTGACCATGTGCAAAGATATGAAGAGTTACCCCCTTGTCATTTAAACATATTATAAAGTATTTATATTACATATTTTCTATTCAAATTTTAAATTTACTTTTTTTATAGCAAGAATTTCAACACAACAATAATAACATACTCGGTAAAATCTCATTAAGTAGAATTTTAGAATATAGGGAGGATGAAGTGTACATTGATTTTATCATTACTTCATGGAAATAGATAAACTGTTTTCAAAACATTATCAACTCAAGTGTATTAAATTTAAGTAAAAGAAGAAAAAAAACAATAGCAGGTGTTTTTAAATGCTTATTATATAATCTTAACAAGCATATGAAAATATGTGTAGCTAACTATATAGTATGTGTTTTCAAAGTAGAAGTTTAATGTATGTCCAACTCTATGTGTAAACAATAATGACTAGGATTTTTAAATATACATATACGTATATAAGAGTATATTGTAAAGATATGAAACCTGAGCCTACTTCAATTCCAAAAGTTAGCTCATGAGAGGAGGTTTGTCCAAATTCATATAAGGAGATCAAATTCTCATCCCTCTATCGATGTGGGGCTTCTTAACACTCTCCCACACGCCCAGTCCTCAACTGGAGCGTGACCACTTCTAAATGGACGCCCAACATCGTTGAACAACAAATTGGGATATGTCTGACTCTGACATCATGTAAAGATATGACACATGAGCCTAAGGAGACCAAATTTCCATCCCTCTACCGATGTGGGACTTCTTGACATATATATTATAAAATTACTAATTCATATATATTACTACTAATTCAAATACTTTTTTCATTTACCCTTTGCCAAAAATTTAAATTCATATGTTTCAAATTCTAAAGGCATAATATATAAACATAGCCCTTAACTTGGCGTCAACTGACAACTATGACCTTTAACTTTGGGTGTGCACAAGTAGACACTTAAACTTGTATAAAATTGAACAAATAAACACATTCGTCCTACATGACACCCTACATGAAAATTTTGTGTCCTACGTGGCGTTCTATATATATTATGCCATGTAGGACATGTGTGTCCACTTGTTTAATTTTATACAAGTTTAAGTGCTTGCTTGTGCACATTCAAAGTTGGAGGGCATAATTGTCCGTTGAAGCCAAGTTAAGAGTCATGTTTATGTATTA
>JAJOOI010019525.1:0-29085 GCA_029582585.1 Solanum bukasovii
TTAAAAATTATGTATAAAAGACAATTAATCGTGATAATTGACAACTTAAAATATTTATTAAAAAAACAGAAAAAAAAATTGACTGATTCTTAAAATTAAATCGTGATAATTGACAACATAAAATTGTTCAAAAATGTTGTATGTGGGTAGTCTTATTGTGCCTTGAATAGCGTCAAAGAAAATACAGGTTTGTGATAAAAAAACTTATTCCTTTATCCACGCAAACAATCGCTTCAAAAACTTCGTTATTAGCCCAAAAACATACCATTTATGTTATTGGACCCGTGCATAGCACGGGCAACAAAATCTAGTAGAATATTATAAAAGAGAGTTTAGGGCCAAATCTTGAATATTATATATTATATTTGGCCCTAAACTCTCTTTTATAATATAGTAGAATATATATATATATATATATATATATATAGATTTTGCCAAGGCATCTGCAACTTGGTTGGCCTCCCTCCCTGTAGCAATGTCTAACCTCACAAGTAATAGTACTTGAAATATTTTGATTACGAGTAATGATATTCTTCATTTTCCAGGGATATTGTAGTTACCTTTGATCATCTCAACAACTATCTTTGAATCACATTCCAAGATTACATTGCAATGCCCATTTTGAGAACACCATGCAAGCCATTTAGAGCAGCCTTGGCTTCGATCATATTGCTAGTATCCCTACCAATACTTCAAGCAAAGGCCATGATAATTTTACCTCTATGATCTCTACAAATCCCTCCACTTCCATCAGTATTCATCTTCACCAAATTTTTCGGGGGCTTAAGCCATTTAACCACAGTACATTCAATTTTGGGAATAAGGCCCATAATCTGTTGATATATAACTCCCCACCTAGAGCTCCATTTTGTATGTCTTTGCCCTGGACACTACCCATTTTAGATGAGTTAAAATATGATATTGGATCCTCTTTGTATAACAATTGTTTCCTCCATAAATTACAGAACATCTCACTTTCCATATCTCCCAACAAATTACGACAAGAGTAATTTGTAAAATAGTATGATGGAGTGAGTTTTTTGGTTTGATATCCCACCATTTTTTGAGCATATACTTGATAGGTACATTCTCCCAAGAAATTCCAACAAGATTACCAAAAAAATTCCAAATATGTTCTGCAATCCCCCCCCCCCCCCAATGAAAGTGTGGTGCATAGTATCACTTTGGTCAATAAGGCAACAAAAACACATGGCATCATATTCTATCTCAAATCTAGCCGCAATAGTATCATTAAAAGGTAACTTACTTTTCAAAAATCTCCACATTAAGAAAGACATTTTAAAAGGTAAATGCTTATGCCAAATCTTCTTTAAGAAATAAGAAATCTCATTTTTCTGTCTAATATGTTTCCAGGCAGATGCAGTAGAGAAAATACCATTATTATTAGGCGTTCAAATATATAAGAGTATCAATTAAGTTTTGATTACCAATGGCAAGGGTCTTGATGTGTTCAACAAGGAATTCAGGAAGTTGTAACTGATCAATCTCCCAAATTCCATTAGTAGTAAAATTACTAACAAGTTCGGCATAATTAAAATCATTTCTATGAATAATATGAGCTACATCACCTATTTCACACCAATTATCCCACCAAAAATTATTATTACCATTATTAATTTTCTGTATCAAAGACCTTCCACATGATCTCTAATATTGACCAATTATTTCCAAGCAAGGGAATGGGTAGGTTGAATAATAGAGGCAACAGGATGAGTAGAACAATATATAGCTAAAATAAAGGTACCCCACATAGAATTACAGGTTCTAAGCCTCCACCATCTTTTCATAGTTAAACATTTTTACTAACATAAAAAAATACTTCTAAAGCCTAGACCACCTTCCTCTTTTGGAAAACACAATTTGTCCCAAGAACTCCAATGATATTTATTTTTGCCCTCCTTAGAGCCCCAAAAGAAATTAGCCATGTAACTTTCAAGTTGTGATAAAACCGTCTTCGGAGGTTCTAATGCAGAAAAAATATAAATAAGTTGAGATTGTAATACATGTCTGATAAGAGTAGCTCTGCCCCCAACAGAAAGAAGTTTACCTTGCCATCCAGTAGTCCTTTTCACCAATTTGGATACCATGTCACTATAGAAAGCAATTTTCTGTTTCCCTACATATAATGGACAACCCAAGTAAGTAAGTGGAAAATTAGAATGTTTGTAGCCAGTTACCTCTTTAATTCTTTGAATGACATTGTTGGCCGCCTTGGGTTCTATCAGGAAGCATTTCTTGTTGATATTGATCCCTTGTCCAGAGCATTTTTGATAATTTTGTAGTTGATACATAACTAATTCCAGTGATTTCTTACCATCAGAGGTAAAAAATAATCACATCATCTGCATATGCAAGGTGAGTAATGTATGGGCTATTATAGGGTAAATTGAAACCTCTATATGGATGAATGTGACGCAACTGATTAAGCATTATAGTTAACACTTTGGCTCCTAAAATAAATAAAGAAGGTGATAGAGGATCACCCTGTTTAAGCCCCCTAGTAGAGTGAAATAAGCCTCTTCTCACACCATTAATAACAACATAATACCAGACATTAGAAATTAATCTTCTAATCATATCAACCCATTTTTCAGAAAAGCCAAATTTCTTAAGAGCGTGAAGTAGAAAATTTCAATTTACCCGATCATAAGCCTTAGCCATATCCAACTTAATGACAATATTACGCCAAAAATTATTCTTTCTAATATCATGAATAATCTCTTGTGCAAGTAAAATATTTTCAGTGATAGATCTACCTTTTAGGAAACCACCTTGATTCTCAGAAATAATATTAGGAAGAATATCATTAAGTCTAGAACTAAGGATCTTAGAGATAATCTTGTTAGAACAATTACTAAGACTAATAGGTCTCATATCGTTAAAAGAGCTAGGATTTTCCGTTTTAGGCAAGAGAATAAGACAAGAACTGGTATAAAAATTAGTCAAACCTGTCCCTCCAAAAAATTATTGTATCACATCTATTAGATCACTTTTGATGATGTCCCAACAACTTTGATAGAAAGCGCCTCCAAAACCATCAGGCCTCGGAGTACTATCAGGTTTGAGACCAAAGACAGCTTCCTTGATTTCAGCTTCATTAGGAATAGCCTCCAACATATTGTTGTCATCTCGATGAACTCTCTGATCAATACAATCTAAGTGGTGCAATTCAATTTCTTGATCATCAGAGAAAAGTTTACTAAAATAATCTACAGTCTCTTTAGCAATCTGATCGTTCCCTGTTATCCATTGACCATTTTCCGATTGGATTCTATGAATAGTAGCTCTCCTTCTCTTTTCATTAATAACATTATGAAAATATTTTGTATTTGAGTCTCCATCCTCTAACCATCTGATATTTGCTCTTTGTCTGAGAATGGACTGCTCACATTTCAACCACCTAGTATGTTCAGCTTGAGTTTTATGAATTTGAGGCCTCAAATCATCATTATCATTCTCAATGTAGTCAGTTTCAAGATCCAACATCTTAGCTTCCCACTCTTTGACCTTATCAAAAACATTACCAATATGCTTTCTAGACCAGAGGCTAAGTTTGTGACTCACATTTTTCATTTTGAGATGTAATCTTCTCATACTATTACCATCCACATCTTCATTCCAAGCTTCTTGTACCACGTCTTTAAAATTAGGTTGGTCAATCCAGAAATTTAAAAATTTGAAATACATGATTTTTGGATGTTCTGATGTAGAGTATTTCATAATCATAGGAGTTTGGTCAAATACTGTGCTTGGTAAGTGTTCAATATCAATAATGGAGAAACTATCAGTCCAGTGCTGATTAATAAACGTTCTGTCCAGCCTTTTCCATATTTTTTTGCTTCTTTTCCTATCATTACACCATGTGAATCTGAGGCCTTTGTAACCAACATCCACCATACCACAATCATTAATACAAGATATAAAGTCCCAACCCTTCTCCATTCTATGTGGTTTACCCCCTTTTTTTTCATCTGGACTCATATTCATCCTCTTCATCTTCACTGTTGTCTTCATTGTTGGCATGATTTCCAGTAGAATTCTCATCAGTCGGGGTGGATAACCAATTCATTTTCAAATATAGTTGGGAGACTTTACCCAAGAAATGGGTAAAAAAAATGGAAAGATCGGAACATGGGAATAGATCTGATACCAATACGGATTACCTATTTCAATTGTTGTGCTTTATGAAATTGCATACCTATACAAGGGTTCAAGTTTCGATCGATATTTGCGGAGTTGATTATCCCTCTCGAAAACAAAGATTTGAAGTGGTCTATAATTTACTGAGTATTCGGTATAACTCATGCATTCGTGTACAAACCAGTGCAGACGAAGTAACACGAATATCTCCGATAGTCAGTCTATTTCCATCAGCCGGCCGGCACATCAACTAACGAATTAGGACTCCATAATTGACCTTCAAGGTTAATACCTTGAGCTTCATTGTGAACATTCTTTGGTGGCTTCCCAGATAAAATGGGACAGTAATTATCGAGCACATATGGAGATTTGTTTTGCAACTTGATGGCAAAATCCCTGTCAGGCTTAGTTAGTTTGTTTTGTGCATAAATTTCAATATCATCTTTCAAAGTGACAGTTTGACGTGTATTAATAATAGTTGTACTGGAAGTATTTCTAGAAGAAGCAATGTTGGCAGCACTGCTAGCTTTTTTCATACCCTCAGAATAACATACCTCCCTATCTTTGTCAAACTCTTCAAGATGCTTAAAGGAATTGGAAGTTGTAATAGGCTTAACTGCTGGAAGATGAATTTCAAATTGCACTTTACCAACTTCCCACTCAAGCTCTTTACCACCATTAGTGATACCAGTATCCACATCTATAACTTTAGAACTTCGTAAAAAATCATGAATAACATCTTTAGCCTGTGACAATTTCTGTTGTAGATTGTTGTCCTTAGGTGGTCTTGCAACCCACTTCATCATACTTTTCTTGTTCAACTTTGCCTTAATGCCTTGTTGAATCCTTTGTCTATTCAAAAATTTCTTGTGCTTAAAGTTCTTATGATAAAAGAAATTTTGTTAATTTTCATGCTGCTTAAGATTTTTATCAGATTGATCCACCTGCTTCTGCTTAGATTTTCCAGCCATAGTGGACAATACAACATCTTTTGTCAACAAAATT
The DNA here is from genome assembly GCA_029582585.1 of Solanum bukasovii. NCBI lineage: Eukaryota > Viridiplantae > Streptophyta > Magnoliopsida > Solanales > Solanaceae > Solanum > Solanum bukasovii. The sequence continues at coordinate 5,167 of JAJOOI010019525.1, forward strand.
TCAGCATGCTTAGAATTGTTAACACCAGTCATATTTTTCTGTTTAAGATTACCGACAGTAGCAACATCACCATGAATTACCTTATCCCCCTCCTTATGATAATTGAATTCACCATTACGATTATTGCAAGAAGAAGCAATATTTTGGGTAGCATTAATGCCAACTGTCTTGGTAGGATCTTTCTTCCCATATGCTAAGCATACATCTTCAATATGACCTTGATGTTTGCAAGAAAAACAATAATATGTAAAAAATCATATTCAATCTCCTGCCAAAAGCCTCCTATTTCTTTACCATCTTCCTCTTTAATTCCAACCCAAATAAACTTCCTTCTTTGTACAGCTAAATCAATCTCTACCATTACCTTAGCATAATTTGGTCTAGCTTTAGCATTAGTGGCTTTGTCGATATGTAATCCGCAGCAAAGCATCCCAATTAAAATAATGCCATTTGAGGCCTGGCAAAGTAATCCATATCGGTGCTAATGGCGTTTCCTCTTCCGAATTAAAATCTATGGTCCAAGTAACCATCCTCATTAGACATCCTAGAAACTAGATACTTCTTCTCGAGTATATGTTCAAGTAGTCTTAATCCAAGAAAATGTGTTTAGAATTGTAATGGCCAATCTTAACCGTACCTTTAAGAGGAAATCTAGCTACGAAGTCTCGCCTTGTATCATCGATAGTTGGTTTGCCATGTGAGAACTTCCCGACTATAGTAAATCTGCAATCTTTGGCTGATTCCTCCTCTTCTTGTGGAGTAAAGAAAGCATATGATTTTCCTTTATATATTTTCGGAGGCTTAACTTGAAGCCTCATCTTCTTTGAGGCTATATAAATAACATCCGCATAAGAAAATTAGCCATTGTTAGGGCTGGGAATATCTCCAGTTGGTCGAAATGTCCACCCACCGGAGGTGCATACATTGTACCAAGCATAATTTTACCAGAGACTTGTTTACAGAGCACAATAATGATGCAATCAATCGGATGATTCAAGAGGAACTTACCCGATTGAGGAATATAAGCCACGGTAAAGATCGACAATTTCAAGGGATTAGCCTGGCCGCTGAGATCACAACAACTTCGATTGACAAGCAAGAACAAAGAAGCTGTGAAATCGGAGAAACTTTTTAGAGAGAAGTTCTCTTGAATATGACCATTTTTTTAATATGATCAAAATGATTTAATATTCATACCTTCATTATTGGAACATACATTACCTCAATGTGAATTAAGAGTCTTAAAACGGGTTAAATTAGAGATTAAATTGAGCTCAATTGAGGATTCTCTTAAAATTGGTCAAGGTTTGAATGGGTTGAGATTGAACCCAATTCAAGTTATCTTGAAAAACTACGGACGGATTAGGCGAACTACCTATAGTTGAGCTCATTTTTGACACCACTACTTTATATACTGATTCCTGTTAACTTTAATATGTTATCTAGATTCCTTTTTTCACATTTCAGTTTTGGTAACTTATTCATGAAATATGAGATTTTTATAAAAAGGAATGTATTATGTTTTTACTTTATTTGGATCTTTTTTACTTGTTACATCTCTTTCTTCTTTCCAAAGATCAGATGAAACAATGATGTTTATTATCCTCTTTTATTTTCTCCTAAACAGAAGCTAGAACAAGTTATTTAAGTTTCTTTTAAGCACATTTCATTAGGTCTAGTTGATCCATTTTTCTTATAATTTCATTTGTTACCATATGATTTTATTCTTGGTTAAAACGGTCCCATAACTTCGCTATTTGTGAAGATTATTTTTGAAAAATTAGAAAATCATTTTTGAAAGGTATTAAATTAACCTTATGTTTGAAAATTAGTGAACAAGGGTTCTGGTTATTTTCTAAAGAAGGTGTTAAGCAGCTCATATAATTCGCAAATATGATTAATTGATGAATTTAAATATTTTAGGGCTAAAGAGGTATAATTTTTCTGAAAAAGGAGGAGTTTTGGGAGTATTTTGTTTAAAAGTTAGTTGTAGCACTTCAATTATTCCTTCAATTCAACTTGTGAATTAGCTATAGTCTAGGAAATTTCATAAAAATTGTTAATTCCTAGAGAAGTATTTGTTCATATCATTTAGACTTTGAATTAATTTGATCAATTCAACTCCTAAACTAATGGATCTCTTATTTATGACAATGATTCTGAGAGTGAGGATGCTTTTGAGTTCATTCAGAACTATTATGAGAGGCTGCATAAGTTGGACATTGTGCAACATCATGTGGTTGAGTTCGTGACTTCTCAACTTCAGGGTAAGGTAAAACAGTGATGGAGAACTTTTGTGGAATGTCGATAAGCAATCTAGCCTCCACTGACTTGAACACAGTTTCACGGATTATTCTTAGAGATATTTGTGCCTCGCACCTTGAGAAATAAGAAGAAAGATGATTTTATGGCTCTTGAGCACGATAACATGACTATGAATACTTATGAGGATGAGTTTTATGCCTTGTACCGTTATGCTACACACTTGGTAAGTTTGGATGAGGAGAGGATTCACTGTTTGTCAAAGATTTGAATTCTTTGTTGCAAGTTTTTTTATTGTGGAAATGACCTTTGTAGGTAGGAGCTTCAATAAGGTGACTGGTTTTGTGAAGAAGGTAGAGGGAGTTCAACAGGCTGGACATGCCAAGACATTAGCTAAGAAGTCCATGAATGTGGGAAACTATAACGGTTCATATTCTATGGATTTAAGTTAGTAGATATATTTAGCCCCTCCGATTCAGTCGGTTATGCCCGCGTCTACGGGTGGTCAAGGGGCTTCTTATACATAAACCAGTAGGCCCTCACTCGATCATGGCTATTTTCATTGTGGTGAGCTAGGACACTTTAAGAAGGATTACCCTCACAGACAACCTGTTGATTAGGTTCAATTGCATACTAGAGCCATGGTTCTCACGGGTGGGGGGTTGCATGTAATGATGACAGAACTTAATGTTACATATTTCCGGGCAGACCAAAAGTTGAGGCATCAGATGACGTGATAACGCTATTCTTTTCTATGCCCGGGTGACTATTGTGTTGTTTGCTCTAGATTCAACTTATTCTTATATATCTGTCCTTTGAAGCTTGATTTGATTTGTGATACGCTTGATGCCCATATCTATGTTGCTACCTCTGTTGGAGAGTCTATAGTAGTAACCTATGTGTATCTTGATTGTTCTGTGTTGTTTATGGCCTTACAGAGTCATATTGAATATGCTAGACTTTAATGTGATCTTGGGAATGACTTGGTTGTCTCCTTATTTTGTTTACTGAATTGTAATACTAAAACAATGATTCTAGAAATTCCAAGTAGGGAAAGATTAAAGTGGGAAGAGGTGTATAGGCCTAGTCCATTAAAGATCATATCTTTCCTTCATGCTAGAAAACTAGTATGACAGGGTTGTTTGGCATATTTGGCTCATCTTTGAGATGTCAGTGCAGAGTCCCCTTTTATTGAATCTATTCCCATGGTTTCAGAATTTCCCGGTGGTGTTTCCAACAAATCTTCCTAGTATGCCTCCTGATAGGTACATAGATTTTTGTATTGATTTGGAACCGGACAATCATCTAATCTTTATCCATCCATATCGTAGGGCACCGACAGAGTTGAGAGAACTCAAAACTCAGCTTTAGAAATTGCTTGATAAGGGATTTTTTTGTACTAGCCTGTGTTGTTTGTGAAAATCAAAGATGGTAACATAAGAATGTTTGTAGATTATCAGTAGCTGAATAAGGTTACCATCCGAAATAAGTACCCGTTGCCTCATATTGATGATGCTTTTGAATAGTTGCAGGGTGCTTCTGTCTTTTCTAAGATTGACATGTGGTCAGGGTATAATCAGTTAAAAATTAGACATAAAGACATACCTAAGACAATTTTCAGGACCCGGTATGGGCACTATGAGTTCTTGGTGATATCATTCAAATTAACTAATACTCATGCATCATTTATGAGTTCGATGAATGGGGTGTTCAAACAATTCTTGGATTCTTGTGATTGTGTTTATAGATGATATATTGATATACTCCAAGGGAATGGAGGATCCTGTATTTCACCTTCGTATTGTGCTGGGTATCCCGGGGAAATAGAAATTATATGCAGAACAATCTAAGTGTTAATTTTGGCGGCCCTCGATTGTCTTTCTCAGGCATGTGGTTTCTAAATAAGGGTAATGGTAGATACCCAAAAGATTGAGACAGTAAAAAATTGGGTTTGGCCTAACTCTATGATAAAAGTTAGAAGTTTTGTGGATCTTTCCAGCTACTACTGCTTGTCTGTGAGAACTTCACTTTTATTGCTAGACACTTGACCAAGTTGACTCAAACGGAGGTACCATTTAAGTGGTCAGATAAGTATGAAAAGAGTTTCCTAAAGCTTAAGGATCTTTTGACTACAACACGTAGCTTGACTTTGCCGGTGGAAGGTAAGGATTTCATTGTTTATTGCGATGCTTCATATTTGAGCTTCGGTGTTGTGTTAATGCTGGAAAAGAACGTCATAGTTTATGCTTCCATACAGTTGAAGGTCCATGAGAGGAACTACCTCACTCATAATTTGGAATTGGCAATGGTAGTGTTTTCTTGTAAAATATTGCAGCATTAGTGTATTGGGGTTAAGTGTGAGGTATTCACTAATTATCACAATCTTGAACATGTGTTCACTCAGAAGGATATGAACCTGAGGTAGAGAATATGAATGTAGTTTCTTAAGGATTATTATATTACTATTTAGTACCATCAGGTAAGGCTAATGTGGTGGCAGACACATTGAGCGAAAAGACAGTTAGCATGAGTAGTTTGGCTTGCTTGGGGGTGTCTAAATGACCCTTGGCCATAAAAATTCAGACTTTGGAGTCTAGGTTCATGTATTTAAGTATCTCTGAGAAGGGTGGAGTGTTAGCTAGTATTGAGGTTAAATCCACTTTCATAGAGGAAATCAAGGTTAAGCAATTGGAGGATAAGGAATAAGTTAATCTCAAAGGTAAGGTGGTGTCTAGGGAGACCCAAGATGCGCCACTCTCGATACAGATGGTGTGCTCAGTTTAGAGAAAGGATCTGTGTTCCTCGGTAGATGACTTGATTCAGAGTGTATTGGCAGAGTCTTTTGGTTCGCGTTATTTTATTTATCCGGCTGTAACAAAGATGTATAGGGATTTGAGACAACTTTATTGGTGGCCCAGGATGAAAAAAGACACTGTTGGGAATCTTTCTAAGTGTTAGAACTGTCAACTAGTAAAGTACGAACATCAAAGGACTGCAGGTTCGCTTCAAAGAATGCCTATTCTTAAATATAAGTGAGAAAAGATAGCCATGAATTTCGTAGTGGGACTACCTAAGACCTTGGGAGAGTATGATTCGATTTGGATCATTGTTGACATGTTGACTAAATCACCCACTTCATTCCAGTAAGAGTGGATTATAACCCTCAACAGTTGGCCAGGATTTATGTCAATGAGATAGTAAGGTTGCACAAGGTGCCCCTCTCTATCATTTCGTACCATGACACTCAGCTTACTATGAAGTTTTAGGGTAAGTTGCATGAGGCATTGGGCGTTCAACTCACTTTTAGTACAACCTTCCATCCACAGACGTTGAGAATATGGGTTATTAATTTTGAGGGCCATTGTGATCAGTTCTGACCCTTATGTGAGCTCTCCTACCATAACAATTATCACTCCAACATCGATATGGCACCATTTGAGGCACTCTATGGGAATGGATGCCGATCGCCCATAAGTTGGTTTGAAGCTGAGGATTTGAAACTGTTCAATATTGATTTGGTTAGGGAAGCTTAGAAAAGGGTGCAGTGAATTCAAGCTAAGTTTTGGTAGCCTAGAGTAGGAAGAAGGAGTATGTGAATCGCAAGGTAAAGAACATGAAGTTTTAGATTAGTGAGCAGCTGCTATTGAAGGTGCCACCTATGAAAAGAGTCATGAGTTTTGGTAAGAAGAATAAGCTCAACCCTCACTACATTGGTCCGTTTGAGATTCTTGACAGTGTGGGGCTATTGGCTTAGAGGTTAGCATTGTCACCCAACTTGTCTAGAGTTCACCCAACTTTTCATGTGTCTATGCTAAAGAGGTACCATGGGGATGTGAACTATATAATCAAATGGGACTCAATAATGTTAGACAAGGATTTGCAATATGAAGAGGAATAATTGTGATTCTTGATTAGAATGTCCGAAAGTTGAGGACCAAAGAGATTGAACTAGTTAAGATCTAGTGGAAACAGTGTCCAGTTGAGGAGACTACTTGGGATACATAGAGGGACATGTAAGACAAGTACCCTCACTTGTTCGATAATTTAGGTACTACCCTCTTTACTATTTTAGCCAGTTATCCTTGTTTGATCACTCGGGGATGAGTGATGGGTAAATTGGTATCTATTGGAATGATCCATCTCGGTCATTATGAGTAGTTCAATAGTGAAAGAATTTGGGCAAGAAAACTTTTCGGGTAGTAACTTAATTTTTTTTTAGCTAGGCCAGCCTCAAATGGAATCTGGGTTAATCACGGTCAAGGGACATTCATATATGGGTTCGGTGTAATATCTAGGCTTGGTTGTTATTTTCCTATAGCCAAGACATTAAGAAATCCTTAGGACTTCATGGAATCGAATTCAGACGATTAGAACTCCCAAAATAGAATTCAACCTAGAACTTCAAGTCTGTGAAGTTCACCTATTCCGCTATAGCGGTAAGTGCCCTCTATAATAGGTGTGTCCAGACTGCTATAGTGGGGAAAGTTCTACTATAGCAGGACAAGTTTTCTATAATGAGGTAAGTTCCATTATAGCGAGTTATCTATAGCGGGGCCAATTCTACTATAGCTGGGGAAACGAGAATTTTTGCAGAAAAGCCCTAAAACTTCCTATAATTAGCACTTTTGTTCTTAGATTCGGGAGGGGTGATTTAGGGCTCCTTACACTCAATTTCCCATAGAATTCATCGATATAGGTAAGATTTTTACTCCCCTACCTTGCACATTAATTCTTAAGCCTTAGAATTTAAGATATTACTCTTTGGGAAGGGTTTTGTCATAAACCCTAAATTGGGGAAGGTTATCATGAATTATCATGAGGTTTGGATTTAAGTATAATCGGGATATAATTATGCCTTGGTTGATTGATTCTTGCTTTTATTTATTATTTTAGACGAAGAACAAGAGAAAACACTTCAAAAAGGGAAAGCTCGGGTTCTTTAGAGCTTCCAGGAGGCTTGATTAGAGGTAGGTGATGGTTGTATGTTTTTTGGTTTATATATGTATGCATATCCAATACTTTATAGTATCATTGTACAGTGCATGTTAGGGAAAACATAGAGAGACATATGTAATAAAAACATGTTGATAATCTCATAAAATGAACTGGTTATATGACTTTGTAACACTTTAAAATTGAGAAAGTGTAAGGTGGGTTTAACGAGCAGGTCCACGAACCCTAGCCCAATCGTGAATTGTGGAAGGGTTCAAGGCCCGTGGAGAGGGCTAGGCTGGCTGTATAAGACCTTCAACTCTTTTCCCCTTTGGTTCACGACCCCCTTATAGACCGTGAAGGGATAAATGGTCCATGAAGGCTCCCATACATGTCCTGTCAGCTTTTTAAGTTAGGGCTATTGTAGTCTTTTTCTATGCGTCTAGTACCTAAGCTATGTCGTTTTAACCTCTATTATAAGCCCTATATAAGTATTTTAAGTCCCAAAACTACCTATTCTAAATCATTATGATAAATCCAAAATTTCCCTCCAAGTTCTTCCCCAAAAGTCTCTCTAAAGCTATGAAGAAGAAGCTAGGGTTTCAACCAAAGATCTCCAATTCACCATAGCTTTTGGACCTTGATCACGAAGGTATGTTAGTATTTATCTATGAAGTCCTTTCCTCCATAGATTCCCAAGATATTCTAATTTTACAAGTTCAATTCTTAATTCAAAGTTGGGATTTTATTCAATCTTCATGGGTTCTCTTCAATTATAATTTTATTGATTAATTTCTATCTTATAATGCATGAATTGAAGTATTTACATGACTTTTAGCTGAATGCATATGAACCCATGCATGATCCATGATTTTAGACTATGAACACATGATGAAGCTTAGGAACAATGAAATAAGAATTTATGAAGATATGCATGCTTTTATGAAATTTATGTAAATGATTTGACGATGTTGTTAGATGAAAGTATCAATAAGATTGTGAAAGGTTTTCTCACAAGCTACTATGATCATGATTGTGAAAGGTATTCTCACATAAGGATTCATAAGGTTGAAAGCTTTTCTCAGCTAAGTTGAATCAGGATTTAAGATCTATTCTAAATGACTTTAGCTTGAATTGGTAGTTTAATTGCGTATTTCCATGGATGATTAAATATATATGATTACTGACTATTATGTGGGATTTTACTTAGCACCGAGAGGATATTGAAATTGAGGCTCCCATTAGTAGAGGTCGGTCTCTAGTAGCATGTCACGACCCAGGGGTACACCCTAGAAGTAACATGGTGTACTTGACCCCAAAGGGGTCTCATACAAGCCCTTAACATATCATAACATAAGATAATAGAAAAGTATGGAAATTTTAAAAACTTTATCCATACAATCGAAGTCTTTTATAAAAGCAAGCGGAAGTCTTACTACACTTTGTCTCAAACCATCTAAACTCAACTTTTGAATAAAACCTTTGGGATGCAGCCAATACAATAGTCTAAAACATAAAGGTAGTGGTGGCTTTATCTTCGAAACTATGAGGACTCACCAAGTCTTTAACTCCTTGCACTTCTAGAAATCTATCTCCAAGAATAGAACTCAAATATTTGAACCCTACATTTGATGAGAATGTAGGCAAAGTATGCGTTAGTACAAAATATACTAAATATGATAGCTAGCATAACATCATAAGAGCATAACAAAAGTGGTAGCCAATATAAGACATAAGTCATAAGCATAAGAGGTAATAACATAATCATAAACATAGTCTCCAATATAGGCATAACATGAGCATAAGTCAACCTAAGGCATAATCCAACAACATAGGAAATACCACATATTCAAAAGATTAGTCCATACTCAATTTCTCTTAACATAAGAGAAACTTCATAAGTAACCTTCAAGTTATACTTGTGCAATGCATAGAAGAGACCCCATAATTCCATCTAGGCTAAGTATCACTTTTAGGCCATCATACCTCTTTATCATATTTGATCTTATCCTTTAGCTAACTTCTCATAGACAAGGGAATCTCTCACCTTTAGTAAATCATAACATAACAAGGAAGGCAACTATATCACAATCCTATCTAAGCATACATCATATGAGAGAAAAACTTCATGAGTCACCTCAAGGCAAGCTTGTGCAATGCATGAATAAGATCCCATAATCCTTCTTCATTCATATGTATCATCTCATATTCTCATATTAAGCTCATCACAAGTAACAAGGGGAATCACCTCAAGTCATACATGTTTAGCTCATCATAAAGGACAAGGGTAATCACCTCTAGTCATGCATGTATTGGAGGGGCCTTTTAAGCTACAACCCAAACTAGTCAAGCTCATGTTAATAAATTCAAGGGGAATCACCTCAAGCCATACATATCATAGAATCATAAAGACAAGGGGAATCTACACAAGTCATACATATCATGGAATCATAAAGACAAGGGGAACCTCCACAAGTCATACATATAAATGAATCATAGGTATTCGCCTCTATGTTCATTTTAATGAGATATAGGTATTCGCCGCCATATCCACATCATTATATAAGGATCATAGGTAATCACCTCCATGATCAACATAAAGGCTAATGGGTAATCATTATTTGCCTTGGAAGTCATACATACATAAAAGGGTAATCACCTCACACTTCCCATAACATGACATGAGTAATCACATCATGTTTAACTAATTAGGAATAAGGGAACTCACCTCACATTCCTATCATGTAAAGGTATTTTAAGGGAATAACCACAACCTCATCACATTTCATAGTCCTTGGACTTATATTTATTTTAGGTGAGAATAGCCTTTCAACCTAGAATCATTCTAGGTGAGAGAACCTTTCATATCATATCATTTTCATGCATAATACCATATCTAGAATTCTACATTAGACATGGAAATCATCATGACTCATGTGATTCTATCACTTCATACATTCAAACATTCATTAGGTAGATTAGGTAGGTAAATGCCTTACACCATAATTCTATCCATTAATCTTCTATTCTCATATAGACTTTACTCTCAAAGACTTAACATGCATAGTTCATCATAATGGCTTTACTCTCAAAACCCTAGTGATCAACATTCATGACTACTAGCATTACACTCCAAGCTTTACTTCTTACAATCATCATTCATACCTAAATTTCAAGGCATTCTAATGACATTCTTCATTATTAGGTGATTCTAGTCATAAATCATCATAAAGGTTCAACTTCAAGCTTTACAAGTCAGGATCCATCATATATACTATAATCTAATTCAATTCATGTCTATATGTTCCTATTCTTGAACAATTACTTCTCATAACATCAATTTTAGAAGATCACCTACGAATCCTTAATTTCACCTTTCATGATATAAATTTCATCAATTAGACTAGGGTTAGCCATGGAAAACATACAATATCATCATAATAATATAATTCAATGCTAAATAAATCATAAACAAGTATTATCCACTCAATTGGAATCATACTCAACACTACCCATAATATAGGAAGAAACCCTAGCTATAATTGGGTTTTGTCTTCACCATTGGGGGAAATCTAGGGGGCTCTATGAATGGAAGAATCCATAGATGAATAAGATATCATACCTTGATTATAAAGCCCTCATAATTCTTGCATCAATGGAGGAATTTTCCCTAATTTGCTTCTCTTCTTCTTCTTTACTGCTAGAGAGAGAATTTCTTAGAGGGAATTTGGGTTTGTTTTGGGGTCTTGGAAGAATGACTTAATTGATTTTGTTTAGGGGTCTATTAGGTTTATATATATGGTTTAATTACTAATAAAACAACACCACTTAACCCCAACTAATTATGAATTAACCCCTAAGTCCCCAACTTAAAACAACTTGACCCCAACACTGCCTCACCCACGAGACCCCGACCCACGGATTGTGGGTGGGTCTACGGATCGTACTGGTTCTTCGTTGGTGGTGTCCTGCATCTCTACTAAATGGCCTTGACCTACGACCCCTTCCCACGGGGTGTGGGTCCACCTACTGTTCGTGGATCCCCCAATCGTGGGTGGACTGTTTTGGTGAGTTTTTAGGGGCTGTTTTAGGGTCCTCCTCAAGGACCCTTGGTTGGTCCTTGAGGGGTCGTTCCTTGACTCTCTAAACCTAAAACCTTCATTCTAAGTACGGGAAGTCATTTCTACACTCTAACCCTCACGTAAAACTCTAGAACCTTTACGTAAGCCTCTAGTTTAACTTACCAGTTTTCGGGGTGTTACATAGCAATATCCTTGCCCCTAACTACGTGTCCCTAAAGGATATCCTAGTTAGTAGATATCCTTAAAGGGGTCGTTCCTTGACTCTCTAAACCTAAAACCTTCATTCTAAGTACGGGAAATCATTTCTACACTCCAACCCTCACGTAAAACTCTAGAACCCTTGCATAAGCCTCTAGTTTAACTTACCAGTTTTTGGGGTGTTACATAGCAATATCCTTGCCCCTAACTACGTGTCCCTAAAGGATATCCTCGCTAGTAGATCCATGTAAGCTAGAGTTATGAGTTTTACCTTTGTCAAGTGGGACATCTCTTTTCGGTGTGAAATAATACCAGATTCGATATTTTAGCTCACATGTTCTATATCGATTAGTGGTAAACACCCGACATAATGAACTAAGATTACTTTCAAAGTATTTCACGAAGAGTTTTAAAGATGTCAAGCTTGCATTGACCATGATTATGAATTGTGTTTTCTAACTTTATTATGATTTAGCTTGGGCATTGCATGTCATGTAAAGTCCTTTTAGCATGAATTCATATCATTTTGGCATTGCTATCATAGTTAGTACATTTCATGTACTAATGCATACTTGTGCCTACATTGTTTCAGTATTATAGGATCCAACGCTCCCACCTCGTATACTTATGGCTAGTTGATCTCTCTCTTGGATTCAAAGATTGGTGAGTCCTTATGTTCCGAGGACTAAGATACTTTTACATTCTTTTCTTTATTTTAGTTTTCAGACAATGTATATAGTTTATGGGTTATGTCCCAACCACTCCTATTGATGTATTAGATAGCTTGTTGAGATTATGTTAAACTTCTACTTTGTCAAACACTTTTATGATATGAAAATTCTACTTTTGAAATCTTTATTTCTATCATTTTATATGATTTTTTCTTAATGGCTTGTGTAGGACCATTCGGAATTCTATACGCCATGTTACACCTAGGGTATACTTTGGGTCGTGACAAACTTGGTATTCAGAGCACAAGATTTAGAACCACTTCGACTAGAGTCTTATTCATCAGTGTAAAGCATGCCACATTTATGAATAAAAGGCTATAAGATATGTAGGAAACTCCATTTCTTTAATCATTCTAAAGTTGTGCGTTAGAGTATAACTCTATATGTCTCTCTTGTAATCCTTACCCAATGCTTTTTAGGATATGGTCCCTCGAAGAGCATATATTAAAAAGAATGAGGATGCAAATATTGAACAAGAAGCTTATCAAGTTCTAACTGACCCTTTGTCTGAAAAAGTGACTAATGTAGAGTTCCGAGCTACTTTTTAAGTGTTGGCTAAAGCTATGCTAGCTCAAGCCAATAAGGAGGTTGTGGTCCCATGAACCTAAATGTAGGTATAATGACAACTAGAGTAAGGTACTTCACTGGAATGAATTCCATAGATTTTCATGGCTCTAAGGTTGAGGAAGATCCTAAAGAGTTCATTGATGAGGTGTATAAAGTTTTGATGATCATGGGAAAGAGTCGGTGGAAAAGGCGGAATTAGCCGCTTATCAACTTTATGATGTTGCTCAAGTTTGGTTTAACCAGTGGTAAGAGTGGTCACAAGATGAGGGATTTTTTGTCACTTGCTATAAGGGAAGAGAGGGTAGGCAAGTTCCGCCTAGTGGTTCGGATTCAAGTGTTCCAAAGTAAAACTGACTCTATGCACTTCAGAATCGACATGATCAAGAGGGTTCTCCTAATGTGGTATGTTGAAAGTCTTTCATCTTGATGTTTATGATTTGTTTGATCCCGGTGCTACTTTGTTTGTTGTGATGTCATATGTGACTATTAGATTAGATGTTTCTCTGGATGTGTTGTTGGACCCTTTTTCTGTCTCTATTCCTATTGGTGAATCTATTGTGGCTAAAAGAGTCTATAGAAATTGTCTCATCTCATTATCCCATAAGGTCACTCATGTTGATCTTGTAGAGCTTGATATGTTAGATTTCGATGTTATTCTTGGTATGGATTGACTCAATTCTTGTTATGCTTCTGTTGATTTTAGAACTCAAGTGGTCAAGTTTCAGTTTCCAAATGAGCCCGTTCTAGAGTGGAAATGGGGAATTCTATAGCTAAGGGTCAGTTTGTTTCTTGTCTTAAAGCTAGAAAAATATTTTCTAAGGGTTGCATATATCATCTTGTTTGGGTTAAGGATATAGATTTTGAAACCCCTATTCTTGAGTCGGTCCCCATTGTAAATGAGTTTCCATAAGTGTTTTCTGATGATCTATATGGTGTTCCTCTTGAAAGGGAAATAAAATTCAGTATTGACCTTCTCCTAGATACGCAACCTATCTCTATTCCTACTTATTGTATGGCTTCGGCAGGACTTAGAGAATTAAAGGAGCAATTATAAGATTTGTTGGATAAGGGTTTCATCCGACCAGATATCTCTCCATAGGGTGCTCCAGTTTTATTTGTTTGAAATAAAGATGGTTCACTTCACATTTGTATTGTCTACCAGTAATTGAACAAGGTTACCATTAAGGATAAGTATTCTCTCCCACGGATTGCTGATTTGTTTGACCAACTTCAAGGAGCGAATTACTTCTCTAAGATTAAACATCGGTCAAGTTATCACTAATTGAGGGTGAAGGAAGGTGACATTCCGAAGATGGATTTTTCAAACTTGGTATGGTTATTATGAGTTTTGATAATGTCGTGTGGCTTGACTAATGCTCCGGTCGTATTCATGGACTTGATGAATAAAGTATTTACACAATATCTTGATATGTTTGTGATTGTGTTTATCGATGGCATCTTGATTTACTCACAGAGTGAGGATGAACATGTCGATCATTTGAATATTGTGTTACAAGTCCTCAAGGACCGACAACTATTTGCAAAGTTTAGTAAATGTGAGTTTTGGTTCATATCTGTAATTTTCTTGGTCACATTATTCTCGATAAGAGTATTGAGGTAGATCCTAAGAAGACAGAGACAGTTAACAATTGTCCTAGACCTCTATCCCTTTTGTATATTCGAAGCTTCTTGGGCTTGGCTGGATATTATAGAAGGTTTGTGGAATAGTTTTCTTTGATTGCCTCTCTATTGACTATATTGACCCAAAAGAAGGTTAATTCTTATGGTCAGAAGCTTGTGAGAAGAGTTTCCAAGAGTTGAAGGATAGGCTCACTTTGACTCCTATTTTGACTTTACCAAAAGAATTAGTTGATTTTGTGGCTTATTGTATTACTTCACGGATTGGTATTGGTTGTGTTTTGATGCAATAAGGGAAATTAAATTCCAATGGTTCAAGGCGATTGAAAGTTCATGAAAAGAATTATCTGACTCATGATTTGGAGTTAGTGGCAGTGTTGTTTTCTCGAAATATTTGGAGGCATTACTTGTATGGTGTTCATGTAGATATCTTCACTGACCACATGAGTTTGTAATACAATTTCAAGCAAAAGGATCTAAATCTTTGCCAATGTAAATGGTTAGAACTCTTGAAGGACTAAAACACGAGTGTCTTTTCTCACCCAGGCAAAGCTAATATGGTGACCGATTCCTTAATTCCATTGTTGATCAATAGTGTGGCATATATTGAGGAGGGAAAGAAAGAATTTGTTTGTGATGTTCATTTACTAGCTCGACTAGGTGTTCGTTTGGTAGATTTCGATGAGGGAGTTGTTGTTCAAAATGTTTTTGTATTATTTTTTGTGTCGGATGTGAAAGCCAAGCAAAGTCTTGATCCAATTTTGATTGAGTTGAATGAAGCAGTGCTTAAAAGTCCGTTGAGGTTTTTTTCCAATGGGGAGATGGTGTGCTTTGATATCAAGGTCGTTTGTGTGTTCCCAATATTGATGATTTGAGGAAACAAATTTTATCGAAAGCCCATAGTTATCAGTATTCCATTCACCCGAGAGCCGCCAAGATGTACTGTGACTTGGAGGAGGTCTATTGGTGGAGTGGGATGAAGAAGAATATTGCGAAATTCGTGGATAAGTGTCCTAATTGTCAATAAGTGAAAGTTGAGCATCAAAAGGTAGAAGGTTTGTCCTAAGATATTAGTGTTCCTACTTGGAAGTGGGAAGACTTGAATATAAACTTTGTGGTTTACCCCTCACCTAATGAAAACATGAATTGATTTGGGTTATTGTGGATCATATGACGAAGTTGACTCATTTCATTCCGTCAAGGTTTCTTATACGGTGGAAGATTATGTGAACTTGTATCTAAAGGAAATAGTTATGTTGCATGGAGTGCCCCTATCCATTATCTCTGATTGTGGTACACAATTTACTTCTCAAGTTTGGAAGTCTTTCCAAAAAAGGCTTGGTACTCGTGTCAATCTTAGTACGACCTTTCATCCTCAAATCGATGGGAAAGCGGAGCGTATTATCCAAAATTTGGAAGATATGTTGAAAGCTTGTGTGATTGACTTCAAGGGTAATTGGGATGATCATTTGCCTTTGATTGAGTTGCGTATAATAATAACTATCATTCAAGTATTGGTATGACTCAATTTAAGGCTCTTTATGGTAGGTGGTGTAGATTTTCCATAGGTTGGTTTGAAGTTTGTGAAGTTGCTTTTATAGGTCTCTAGTTGCTTCATGAGGCTATTGAAAATGTTCGACTTAACAGAGAAAGGTTGAAAACAGCACAAAGTCGACACAATTCCTATTTCGATGTTAGAAGAAGAGATCTTGAGTTTGATGTTGATGATTAAGTTTACATGAAAATTTCACCTATGAAGGGGGTGATGAGGTTTGGTAAGAATGGTAAGCTTACTCTCCATTATGTTGGTCCTTATCAAGTATTGAGACAGATAGGCAAGGTGGCTTATGAATTAAACTTGCCCTCTGAATTATCGTTGGTACATCTGATGTTCCATCTGTCCTTATAGAAGAAGTGTGTTGGAGATCTGATATCTGTTGTACCATTAGAGAATCTTGGTATAAAGGAAAACCTTTCTTATAAAGAAGTTTCGATTGAGATTTTGGACTGGCAAGTTTGAAAGTTGAGGAATAAAGAAGTTGCATCCGTAAATATATTATGGAGGAATCAAATGGTTGATGGTACTACTTGGAAGGCCGAGGCTGATATGATGTCGTGATATCCTCACCTCTTTCCCTCCATTCCTACTCCAGCTTGATGTATTTAGCTCCACATGGTTCATTATTTTGAATTTATGTGTCTTAGTCATTCTCATGTTTGCATATGCATGCATATATGTTTCATGAAAGGATGTTTGAGTATGTTTTAGTTTAGATTCGATTTTCCTCACTATATATGTGTAATTTGATGAAATTGCATTCATTTTGGGTTGTTAGTTTCTATACTACTCTTTTCATGCTAGCTTGAGTCTCATTCGAGGATGAGTGTACCGAAGGGGGACATATTGTAACACCTTGAAATTGAGAAAATATAAGATGGGTTTAACAGGCAGGTCCATAGACCCTAGCCCAACTGTGAACCTTCCACGGAGGCCTAAACGGCCCATGGAGAGGGCTAGGTTGGTCATCTAAGATCTTCAACTTTTTTCCCCTCTACTTCAAGACCCCCATAACAGACTGTGAAGGGCCAAACGGTCTGTAAAGGCTCCTATGTCTTTCGTCAGCTTTTTAAGTCAGGGCTATTTTAGTCTTTCCCTATGCGTTTGGTATTAACCCATATTCTAAGCCATATATAAGTATTTTAAGTCCCAAAACTATCTATTTCGAATCATTCTCCTAAATCCTAAATTTCCCTCCAAGTTCTTCCTCAAAATTCTCTCTACAACTAAGGAAGAAGAAGCTAGGCTTTCAACCAAAGATCTTCAATTCACCATAGCTTTTGGGACTTGATCACTAAATATGCTATTATTCACCTATGGAGTCCTTTCCTCCATAGGGTTCCAAGATCTTCCAATTTTACAAGTTCAATTCTCAATTCAAAATTGAAGTTTTATTCAATATTTATGGGTTCTCTTCAATTATGATTTTATTGATTAATTTATATCTTCTAATGCATGAATTGAAATATTTACATCATTTTGAGTTGAATCCACGTGAACCAATGCATGATCTTGAAAATATGCATGCTTTTATGAAATCGATGTAAATGATTTGAGGATGTTGTCAGATGAAAGTATCAATGAGATTGTGAAAGTTTTTATCACATGCTATTATGATCATGATTATTAAAGGTTTTCTCACATAAGGATTCATAAGGTTGAAAGATATTCTCAGCTAAGTTGAATCAATATTTAAGAGTTATTCTAAATGACTTTAGCTTGGATTGGTAGCTTGATTGAGATGGAGGCTCTTCCGTTAGTAGAGGTCGAGTCTCTATTAGCAATCTCTTTGTCCCTAACTAAGTGACCCCGTAAGATGTCTTAGCTAGTGGATCCAAGTAAGCTGGAAGTTATGGTCCTTACCTTGGCAAGTGAGACATCTCTTATCGGTGTGAGATAAACACCAGATTCCATGTTTTAGATCACATGGTCTATGTCAGTTAATGGTTAACATCCCATAATAATGAACTAAGGTTACTTTCAAAGTATCTCACGAAGAGTTTTAAAGATGTTAAGCTTGCATTGACCATGATTATAACTTGTGTTTTTAAACCTTTTATATTTTGATTTAGCTTGGTCATTGCATGCCATGTAAAATTCTTTTAGCATGAATTCATATCATTTTGGAATTGCTATCATACTTAGTACATTACATGTACTAATGTATACTTGTGTCTACATTGTTTCACTAATATAGGGTCCAACGCTCCCACCTCGCATACTTGTGGATAGTTGATCTCTTTTTCGAATTTGAAGATTAGTGAGTCCTCATGTTTCGAGGACCAAGAAATTTTTACATGATTTTATTTCTTTGAGTTTTCAGACATTGTATATGATGTATGAGTTACGCCTCAACTACTCCTATTGATGTATTAGATGACATGTTGAGACTATGATAGACTTCGGCTTTGTGAGACTCTTTTATGATATGAAAATGCTACTTTTGATATCTTTATTACTATTATCTTGTATGATGTATGCTAAGTGACTTTGTAGGACCTATTGGGGTTCTATACACCATGTTACGCCTAGGGTATACTTTGGGTCGTGATAGACTTACGGTTTAAAGTGTTACTGTTCATGATGTTTGTAATTGTGGATGATTTAATTTGTCTGTGATTTTGACGGTTGACTTAGGTTCCACACATGATATAGGATATCCCCACGTTTGGATCAAATACCCATGCCTAATATATACTAACGGTTGACTTGAGTACCATGTCTGATACATTTAAATCCATATATGGTTGGCTCGGGTTCCACGCTGGTACACTAACTCAAGATGGCTAAGGTACCATGCCGGTACACTAACCAATTAAGTTTGGGTTCCATGAGAGGACCATGTATGTGCTTATGGTTCCATAATAGGATTGGACATTTACATTTGTGATCATGTGGGACATGCATCTAGATATTTATTGAATTGATAATTGTTATGTGTTGATTTTTGTTACTTTGATGTGGTAAATTGCTTACATTCATATCTTGGACTAGTCGTGTGATCTTACCAGTATATTGTAGTCAGTGTACTGATATTGCACATGTTCTTTCCTTATTGAGTGCATAACATCTTCCAGCAGTTGATCCAAGACCTCAGTTAAGGGACGTCTGACTTCGAATCTAAAAATACTAAGCTATTGTTTTAGACTGTCATGGATTCATCTTCTTTTCGTGTCCATCTTTTTGGACTAAGATATTCTTAGACTATTGTTGGTTGTTTTTAAATTTTGGTGTTGCATCCCCTTTATCTTAGACATTAGAGTTTTGGTATTATGACTTTCAGTTCTTGGGATTTTATTTTTACATAAATATTTTGATTATTGGATTGAGTTTATGGAGACTCAATTTTTTAATTGTTGAAATGTTTTGGCTATTGATTGAGTTTATGGGGACTCAATTCCTTAGTTGCTTTTAAAATTGTTTCATCAATAATTAATTTATGACTTGGTTTTATAAATGGTGTTAGGTTTTTGGCCTAGTCTTTGGTTCTCCCACTAGGTGTTTTGGTGTACGTGCCACTCACGACGGTCTGGATCATGACATGACAGAACTAAAAAATAGATATAATGTAATAATTCATAAATATGAACTAGATTGGAGTCGTCAAATATTATATAAATTGACCCAAATTATGGTAAATTGTGCGTGAATATGCATTTATGTTAATTTCTAAGAATGTTTTTAGTGTAAAAAATATCTTTGAAGTTAAAAAGTGCATGTAAATCAAAATCTCAATTTAATGACAACGTTAGTTCATGTGGAATTGAGAGTATCACCAAATTGAGGGCCAACAATCATGAGAATCAATGCTTAAGTGGCCTAGTGACTCTCTCACTCGCACTCTTGCCCAAGGATCCAAAACGGAAGAGTGATGAAAAGTTGGGTAAGAAATTCAATCTTCAAAGTAGAGAGATCAAGTAAGACTCTTGATGCTCTCATACACTCCCCATGCTCTTCGGAGTGAAAATGATCCAAAGTTGGGGAGAAGGTTCATTGCCTCGAAGTAGAAACATAAAGAGTGATCTACCCGACGTCGCGTCACAATGTTAAATTGTGCACTTGATGGGAGGCACCCCATCGTATCCAAATAAATGTAGTTCTTAGTTTGAATTTAAGTTTTTGATTTCTAGGTTAATTTGATTTTTATTTTTGACTATTCCTCATGATTTTAGAGTGTTTGGAGTTAATTTGAACAAGTTTGGAGGAATGGATCTTGAAGGAAATGAAGTTTGGGGCTAAAACCTCCTCAAAATATGACTTGGGGAACTTTTGGGTGCCCAAGCTCGTCCAATGAGACTGGGACAATCACCCAATAGACCATGCGCTCACCGAACTGGACAGTCAATACCCTGTTGAAAAAGCCTTTGAAGTCGCCAAAGCGAAAGGAAGTTTGCTTAAGCGAAGTTCGCAAAAGCGACATCCTCTCACAAAAGTGAGCATAACTTAAGTGGAGGGGCACTCACAAAAGCAAAATACGCTCTTTAATGAAAGGTCGCAAAAGCGACCAAAATGTCGCTTAAGCGAAGGTGAGGAGTTAATATAAGCAGCGGGCAGAATTCAAATGGTTCAGAAAACAAAATAAAAGGTCCAAACTTCGTGCTCTTCTCCTAACTTATTTCTAATCGATTTCTCAACTCTTGGTCTTCATTGTGAAAGCACAATCCGGTATGTCTCTTTCACTCTTACTCTCTTGAAGTGGTAAATTCGTTCTTGAAGTTATGCACCTTGTTGAAAGTTGGGGGTATTGTGTGGGTAGTAACTTCTCAAACTTGAGGGGTTCAATTTTTGTATGCATTGGCCAAATTTTGATTGATAATTGTTGAATACATGTGTCTGGACTGATTTAATGTATTCAGGGAACTCTTTAGTACCCATTTCATGATCAAATTGATGAAAAAAAGATTGTATACCATGTGTTTGATAAAATTCCCATGAGAACTCAAGGATGATTTTCAAAGCTTTTTGAACCGAAATGATTGAGATTTTTAATTGCTTGATTGGTTATTGTTGAATTTGAACTATTGGGGTTGAATTTTTGTGCAAATTTGGTTGTTCATGTTGAGTGGGGCGACTGGTTGCGGAAGCAACCTCGCCATCACAAAATAGATCTTTGTTGAAGTAACCCCTCTTTGCCTTTGCAATTTTTGCACAAGCGGCCTCCTGGTCTCTTTTACGATGTTTGCTTAGGCGATTATGGCCTCGCTTTTGCGAGATCAGAGACCAAACTTTGACACTTTTAAAAAAATTCAGCAGGCCATTTTGTTCCTGGATTGATTCCTAACCCTTTTCTTTGACTTCTACCACTAAAATAGCATTGTTTAACACACGATTCTTACACTTTTATGCTATGGTGATTTTCAAATTTCTCAAAAAGTCAAGAATGACACAAGAACATGGTGTTGAAGAGGAAGTTGTGGTTGAACATGACCAACATCACTTTGTCTCTCTCCGAGCTCAATAGAACTATTATTCTGATCTAATCAAGAAAAAGTTACTCCTTGAGAAAGGGCATTGCATTAGACAAGGTGGCTGAGATGCTTCAGAACTTCTACCAACGGTTAGAGAACTCCAGGTCGATTTTCTTTGCTCATGACCCATGCAAGGCAAATGAGCAATGGGCTTATACTAACCTCATGGAAACCGATATTTCAACGTTGATCACCATTCGGGGCAAGGTTTATAATTATGGCCCGAAATCAATCAATGTCATCTATAGGTTTCTAGTCCATGATATTGAGGCCTTCAAGGTCAAGGATTGTGAGTTGGATGCTTGGCTTCAAAGCTATGCCCAGGCAAAACTTTCCCATGGGCCATCACAAAGGCTAGAATTCTATGCTCTGATTTGATGGCCGAGGTAAGAACATGGATGTCCATTGTATGCAGCCGCATCTCACCAAGTGGGAATATTAGCAACATTTCATTGTTGTGGGCACAAATTGTGGCATGTATACTTGATGATGTTCGGTTGAATATAGTCCATTAGATCGTGAATGAGTTCTAAAAGTTCATGCTTCATGACTGCCTGTCTGGGTTGTCCTTTCTTTGATCACTGTCACACCCCTATTTTCCCTCAAAATTATGATGTTTTGAAAAAAAGAGTTTTTCCAATTAAAGTGACATTTTGAAAAGGGATTAGTTTCATTATTCAGAGTTGCTACTTAGAATTGAGTTTTGGTGTTCCAAGTCACCTTATTTAAATCCCTAGTCAAAAGGAAATTTGACTCTTTATTTTGTTTGGTCTGCGAAAACAAAGATTGGGTAAGGAATTATGTTGACCGATGGGAAGGTATTAGGTATCCCTCGAGTCCCGTGGTTCTAGGACAGTCGCTTTATTAACTTTTATATGACTTGACTTAATTTTTGGATATTACATTATTAGCTTAATTGATTTATTTTAAACATATTTAAAACTATCATATTTTATTAATATATGTCCATTAATAAAAAATATGTATATGCACATAAATTTATTCAAACAAAATAAATAAAGTTAAGAAATGGACATTTACAAATCTTAAAGCGTCCGTAATTTTTTTTCTTTTCCCTTTCATGTAATTATATTTTTTATTGTGTTACTGTGGGTAGAGCATATATATGTATCTAATTTTAGGAATTAGAATTTGTGTAGGATTGAGATTTTTGTTTTAGTTTGAGTAAATTTGGGATTGTTTTTTTTTCCAGTTAGATTTAAAATATGAAATAAAATTTTATGGGATTCATGATTAGTTTTAGAAAGAAAATGTTAATAATTTTTTTATTCCATGATGCACTTTTAATTATTTTTTAAATATTGTATTTTTTGTTTCTCTCTTCTTAAATTTTTTTTTTCTTTATAATTAATTTTCACGTTTTTTTCCCTTCTGTTTTAACTTTACTTATTTTATTTATTTTTTGATTATTACGTTTTCCTTCTTCTTCTTTTTTCCCAACTTCTATCTTCTTCTTTTTTTATTATTATTATTTTCATATACTTAAAACTTCCGCCTCCTCTTCTTTTTTTATTTTATATATTTCGTTTTTGTTTTTTGGTTAATTTCTTTTTCTTTATTATTATTTTTTTCACCTTTTTTCCATACATTATTTTTTCACGTTGTTTCTCTCTATTTTTTTTTTAATTTCTTCTTTTCTTCTTCTGCTTATCTCGGCTTTCCCCTCCCCTTTTCCTTATCCCCTTTTTATTGTTATTACTTTTTTTATATTTTTTCTTTCGAAAATGAATTCCTAAAACCTATATATTCTCTCGCTATTTTTATGAGATTCAATCACTAAAGCTTTTAATCCTATCTAAAAGGCTACAAGATGGCTTAATTAATTTTCGCACACCTAATATTTTATCTCCTAAAAACTTCGATTAGTAATTAAATATTCAAGCAATTAAATAACGTGTAATTGATTAACTACATGGATTATCACCTAGTTATCGCAAACAAAACATGGTTATATCTTCTTAAATTACGAAAAAAAACAACATGAAGCTAACGTAAAATAATATATAAACAGAGAACATTGTTCAAGAAAAATTGAGAAATCCATGGCATACATGTCTTTTCATGGTTAAAAAAATAAAATCAAACTTACATAAACTTTTTTCAAATAACATAAAATAAATAGGCTATGACAAGAACGCACCTTCAAATTGTTTTTTTGATTATCCAATGGAGAGTAAAGTATAAATCTACAGATTTTCAAAGTTTAGCAAGGCTAACTTTAAGATCCACGAACTTAAAACCACGAATAAAACTCGAACTCAACTATATTGTGTTGTGTTTTTTTTTTGTTGTTGTTTTAAAAAAAAGAATGAAAAGTTTCCTTTTTTTTCGTCTCTGTGCGTATGTGTTTTTTTCTGTGTGTTTTGTAGTATGGCTTTGGTAGCTGATTTTTCTTTCTTTTTTTGTTTGTGCGTCTGTATGTTTTTAGAGGATGAATGTGTTTTTTTTTTTTTTTTTTTTAT
>JAJOOI010019526.1:0-30922 GCA_029582585.1 Solanum bukasovii
AGAAGAATAAGAAAAATGGGATTTTGATTTGAAAAAAATAAAGATATATTTAAAAGGGGTTCATTAAGGGTAAAATTGTCATTTTCGCTTTTTTTTTACTGTTGTGGGCCTCGAAAAATATCCTTGACGCGCCTGAATTGCGTCTCAATCACGCGTTATGCCAGGTTGGATTCGCGTGTTTTTTTGTTTAAGAATTGGATAGTTGAAGTGCCTACTTGTGCACTTTGAAAGTTAGAGGTCATACTTAAAATTTGATGCCAAGTTTAAGGTCCAATTTATGTATTATGCCAATAAAAAACACTCATATCTTTTGGAAATAGGTAATTTAATAAATAGCTATTTTTAATTTAATTACAAAATACAAAATAAACACAACTTTTGGAAACTTCACTCCTTCCAAGTTACTCTCTCACTGTCACACTTCTCTCACCGCCACACTTCTCTACAGCGGCACTTCTCCGCCGTCTACAATGGCACTTCTCTACAATGGCATGTCTCCTCACAACTCTGTAAACTTCCGCTACTCACCAGATTCAAAATGGGATAGGTGTTCTAAGGTAATGTTTTCCACTTCTCACCTCTTTGAATAATGAACCTACCTCACATTTTTGGATTTTCTCATCTGAATCTTCACAAATTGTACAAATTACTGGTTGTATTTACTAGATAAGTTTGTTTTTTGGCTGTTTGTATAGATGCACGGAGGTAGAATTAGGTTAATTTTGTTGTATTCTTCATGATTGAAAAATTCGAAATATCAAATTTGAGCATGTATTTTGTGGTAGAATTAGGTTTATTTTGTTATAATTTTGGTGATTCTACAGATTCTTCGAGACATTCTGTGTCTACAGATTTTTTGGGGCCACTTTGTCTCAAATGGTGTCGCTAACAGGTGCCTTGTTTCTTCATAAAATTTGGAGTTGTCGTCTTCGTCGATCCTTGTTTATGCTGGAGTAAGGTGTATATAAGTTTCCCTTTTGTTTGTTAATTAATTCTTCTTTAGCTGTTACATGTGCCCTCAATCTTCACTTATCTCTGTATACTTGTATTCATACATTATATTCTTATTGATTTGTATCTTCATTTAATTTTCTTCTAAATCACTAGTTTATCATTCTTCTAAATCTGCATGTCTTTGCTTATTTGTTGTATCTCTTCAATCCAATTGAATATATTCCAAGGTAGTTTGCATTTATCCACAAGTATTCTTTGTAAAAATATTGAATATGGCTGGATCATGATATGATCCAAATGTTTGTTATTACAATGCTCGATAGCTTCTAGGATAGCCAGTGTCTCAGATTTTTTTGTCCCTTACCATATCTGTAATTCTGGCCAGGAGCAAGCATAGCTAAAGGGTCAAAAACAGACTTCCTCTGTACAAAAACATCCCATTTTGGACCAAAGTGTGTCCTCTATTGTTCCTATATTGTTTTATATTAACAAATGTATAATCTTATAGAAAATGTTCCACTTACGCTTACTTGATCCCAATACTTGCTTAGGACAATGCATATATCTAAGGACACTGCATATATGGTATGTCAACCTTACTCGAGTTTATGTGTTTAGAAACCTTTACTCTATGTCATTCATTTATCTTACAACACTTTTTGTCTATGGTTATAAATATTCAGAGGTAGTGCCATTGATTTGAATTAATGTATTTGTGACTGGGAAATTGAAGGAATGATTCTTGTTTTATTCTTGTTTCATACCGAGGATGAAACTGCGGCAAAATGCTTAGGTTTCATTCTTGTTTGATTATCCTCTACTACTTGCTTTAAAACCCTTCATATTTAATTCTCTCTATATTTGTGTTTTGCACATCTAAAAGCAGATTGCTTGTTTTCCATTTTTCTACTGTTATTCAAGATTAGGTGTGGTACTGAAAAAGTAATATTTAGGCACAAGAACTTTTCAATATGATTCTGCCTAATTATTCTTTTAACATAGACAGACCAACGTAACGATAAATAACGTAAGTTTGAGTCGTTTTATATAAAAAATGTATAATCTTATAGAAAATGTTCCTTTGTTTAATTTATCAGGTCTGACCCCTTTTCAATATTTGCTTTATCTGGAACTGGAATTAACGGGAGAGCTTCTAGATCTTCAGGGATAAAGAAAGTTGAGGTACTCTTTCCATTTCTGCATATACTGTTACATAAAAATGGTTAAATATGTCTCTAATCTTATAATTTTCTCATGAAAATCTTATAGGTGATATTGTCTGCTAAGCTTGTTTTTTTCGATGGATAAATCTTGGATTAGAATGCCAAGGACCACAAAAGAATATTTGGTTGGCTTGAATCAGTTTCTTGAATTTGCATTTTAAAATGGAGCTATAGAAGATAGAATAAAATGCCCGTGTTAAATCACATTCGACTTCATCAAGTCAGGCTGAATCACAACCGGAACCATTCAAGAAGCGTGTTGTTGGACGTGACTCTACGGAGTATTGGACCGTAGAAGCAATAGGTAAATTTTACACTTCTGCTTTCTTTCTCATCATATTTTTTCTTTTTCTTCTCCATTTCTCTTCTTTTTCTTCTTCTTGTTGGAGGGGCTGGCAAACTTTTTTCCGCAAAGTCATTTGGTTCGCGGACAAAGTTAGCATCGTAGCTGTTTTAGTTGGTCTTTTTTTATCATCACTGATATTAGGTGTTTGATGGAATTGCAAGTTAATTAGTTGGTGTGATCTATGTAGGTGAGATTTTCCTTTACTTTCTGTCTGTCTCGCTTTCCTTTATCACTCAAGTGTACGACATCTTTCGTGCTTAGACCCCTTATTCTCTTACCTAATGAAAGAGTAGTCCACCTCCTCACTTAGTACATTAGTCTCAAATAAGGCGTGCATGTTTACTTATTCTACATGGTGGTACATTAGTAATAGCTATTGTCCTACGTGAACAGAGGGCCACGGATACACATGGCTAAAGAAGAAATCGTTCAAGACGGATAGAACATGCTTGACTTTGTAACAGGACGAGAGGTGTATTTATCGTCTTGGTAGAATGAAAATGATCCAGCTCCTGGTGATTATTCATATCACTGTGATCCTTCAGGATATCCACAGAACATCCTGAAGAAGGGTCAAATGTGATATATCACGCTGGATTAGCAGCCATTTGCAAGCTTAGTTTACTGGAATGTTGAAATATGATTTACTGGAATGTTACTTGTAATTACGAGCTTAGTTTTTTTGTCATTTTTAGTATTCAAGCTTAGCTAAATACTACTTCTTTTATTGATATATAGTGGGTTGTCATTTATTGGTATAGGCTTAAAATCAAAATCTTTGGTTATTTCATTTCTCTTTTGTCCATTCTGTCAAATCTTGTTCATAATGAGACATCAAGTGGTGGGTGTTTGCTGCTTCTAATCTCAATCTTGTTGATGTCTCTAACTGCATGTTTCTCCATAGCATGTTCCTGTTACTTGTTTCTTGTTTAAAAACTTCAATTTCGCAGCATGTCTCAAGTTTATAACTGTTTTTTGAACCCTCTTTTGTTTGAGTATTGAGTCTGCATATTCCCTGGTTATATTGATATATGCCTTCTCGTTTTAAGCTCATTTTTCCTGTTGAATCGAGTCTTACCTAAAGTTTTACTTTCCAAATGCTACATCTCCTTGTCGTTATCTTCTCTTATCAAGAAAATGGAAGAGTGTCAAAAGATGTTCTCCAGTTATTCAGAAAATGATACAAAGTGGCTTCCTTGAACAGGATCTTTGTAACAGATTGTATATTGAAGGCTACCAACTGGCTTTGTTGTCATTTCATTTCTTTTTCTCTATTCCAGATTCAGAAGGAAACAAAAAGAAACTCAAAGTGAAAGTCAAAGAAGTGCTAAATTTATCTGGAGAAGATCGTATTGTGGTCAATTTTGATTACCTAGATTATCCATTTGGAGAAGCACAACCCCTTCTTTCTGGTTTTTAGCTGCTGATTCCTCCTTATTTCCAATGCACTTCGACAAATGGCCGAATATGCCTATGTCATACTTTGATCGCGTCTTTGATCAAATCATAGTGGTATAAACTCTATATTCTGACTACTATACCTATATTCTTTTCTTGGACCTTTATATTTGGATTTAATATATAAGCTAACTAGTGTTTATTCTTGAAGCCTCGATTTTTTTTCGAGACAACCGACTTAGTTGCACGACGATATGTTTATAATTGTATTTCAAAGAAGTGGAGTGCAAATAGGTTGGACATATGGGAAGTGTTCAGTGATCCACTTAAGAGCAAAACTCAGATTATGGATAACGTTCCACCTGGAATTCCAAGAGATCAGTGGATTTCTTATGTTAATTATCGTTATAAAAAAGAAACACAGGTATATATATTTAATTGTTTCAACTAGTATGTGTAGTCATATAATTACTTTTTAATGATTGAATTTTGTGTACCTTTTGTAAGGAAAATGTGTAACAGAAATGTTGAAAATCGGAAGAAACAAATCATTCCACACACAGCTGGATCCAAAGCTAACTCTAGAAGAAGGGGTGAAATGGTTAAAGATTTTAGTTCATTTCATTTTATTTTAGTTATTAAGCTAACTTATTGTGTAATTACTTTTAATTAGTTAAGTTATTCTGAGTTGATTATTTTGCTTATAGATGGCTGAGACCGGTCAAATGCCTGGGCGAGCAGAACTTTATCTTGCTACTCATAAGAATGTAAATGGAGCATATGTTAATGAAGCGGCAAATGTTGTATGTGTAAGTTTCTTAAGGGGGAAATAATAGCACTCCAATTCCTTGGTTGTTTCAAGTCTGTCCCTTTTCTACTAACAAGTTAAGCCAATCAGGTTATGTTTAGTCTCTTATTTATTTTAAACCTGAGATTCTCTGTTAATGTTTTCGTCATTGCTATTGTTCAAATCAGTTTGATGGTGCCTTGTTTAGTATAGTGTGCTGTCATTTTGAAATGGTTTAAATTCCCTGTTTGAGTAAATGGTTTAAAATTATGCCTAACTACTGATCTCTCACTTTGATTGAATATGTGCATGTACTTTGTTTAAATATGTGAATGGCTAACCCAGGAAAATCTGGCTAACCCATGAAAATCTATTCTGTGAATGCCCAACTCAGGAGTATGTGAATACCTAACTCATGAATATGTGAATGCACTTTGCTTATATTTAGGTAATACATCTCTCTTCTCAATTACTTTTTAACATTTCGATAATGTGTTCTGTGTGTGTACTATACTCAGGAAAAAATTCAGCAAACTTTGAGTCAAAGCACTGTGGATGAGTCTATAATATCACCAGATGATGAGTTGGCAAAGTGCTAGGAAAAGAGCACTCTAGAAGGGTAAGGTGTTTGGGATTAGGAGTTGTTCCCACTAGAGTTTTTAAACAAGAAAGACCTCGATTCAGCGGTATGAATGCTTCGAGTGTTTCATGTCCATCCAATTGCCAAGAGAACTACAATAAATTATTGAATTCTCACAATCAAATGATGGCTGCTTTCAAATCATATATGATAATGAAAGAAGGGACATTACCAGAACAATTTGTGGGGTTATTTGCTCCTCCTCCTACAATGGTAAATATAATGTTTACATTCTCTCTTCTTGAATGACCTTATTTATATATCAGGTATGTTAGTTTAGTTACAGCCGTTTTCTGGATCCATTGTGTTTTATAGTGACATATCTACTGAGATTAGCTTCTTTATTTCTGGCAAAGTTTTATGAGCAAGGCAGTACTCATGGTCTAGAACATATTTTTGCATATTCTTGTATGTTAGTATTGACCTATTTGTTTATGATTGGCATTGACTTTCATAGTAGAGAACTTAGTATTGTTGTTCACATGCTTAGTGTTAGCTTGCATTATTTCATATTTTATCGGGGTAACATTCTTGTGATTGTTTCTATTTGCTTCAACTTTACATGATCTGCATTTTACAAGCCCTACATGTAAGTTATAAAATGAGAAAGAAAATGTGGTTAAAATTGAAGAAGGTCAAGTTCACTAAAAATTCCCATGATTGCTTCTGGAGCTTAGAATGTGGGGTGTTGTTTGGTCTGGATTAGGAAAATAGAATGTGGAAATATGAGTATTTGTCTATAGAACTTTGTGGAGTGTTGTTTGGTCTGGATTAATACAAGAGCAAGATAAAAACTTATGATTATTTTACTATTATGTGCAATAAAGAAGTAGCAAGGTCCAGAACATATTTTTGCATATTCTTGTATGTTAGTATTGACCTATTTGTTTATAATTGACATTTGTATTGACACTCATAGTAGAGAATTTAGTATTTGTTTACATACTGTTGTTGACATACAATATGTAAGTATTTTTTTTATAAATCACCATAATGGTTGGATTAGGTTTCAGTCCTAATCATTTTATTGCATTCAAAAGAGGTTACAAAAGAAGGGTGAGAGCATTTATCATATCACTTATTGTGTATTTTCCTTTGCAGACAGGTGATGCTAGTGAAAGTAGTCGTAGTGACAATCGTTGAAGTTCCATGAATAGTTGCAGATCATTTCTTGAGTATGGATGCTAGTGAACCCTTTTCATCAATAAAAGCAAGATTAGCGAATGACAGTTTTGTAGTGATTTGAAGTTTCTTGTAATCGTAATGGTTGAAGTGAATGAGATGTTTAGTTTGTAAAATTAATAGTACACTTTATGATATATTTTTTTGTTGAAATATTTTGTTATTTCTTAATACTAATATGCCCTTTTAGGTTTGACTATGATGTACATGTTAATTACTTATTAATATTTAAAATAGAATTTTTCTAGCATAATGCTCTAGAAGGTTACATGTTCATAAATTACAAGAGTTAGAACTCCTGTTGATCTTAATGTAAAATTCATGATTTGTGGGGGTTTTGACTCCAAAGTTCACAAATTGTAGGGGTTTTGACTCCTAGATATTGAAGTGTAGTTTTATAGATATACATTTGTGGGTTCAAAACTCCCAGTAATAAGCCCCCGCTAATGGTAGCAGGGGTTCGTCCAAAACTCCCAGGACTTAATTGTGGCACACCTAATTGCAGGAGTTCTCTCAACTGTCGCAACACTAAATTGTGGGGGTTACTGATCGTCAGAACATGTAATTTTAAGGCATAATACATAAATATGCCCTTTAACTTGGCTTCAAATCACATTTATGCCCTTCAACTTTGGATGTGCACAAGTAGACACTTAAACTTGTATAAAATTGAACAAATAGACACACATGTCCTACATGTCATTTTTTGTCCTACGTGGTGTCCTACGTGTATTGTGCCATGTAGGACTCATATGTTTACTTGTTCAATTTTATACAAGTTTAAGTGTCTACTTGTGCATATCCAAAGTTGGAGGACATAAACATAAAATGAAGCCAAGTTAAAGGGCACATTTATGTATTATGCCTAATTTTAACCCCAGCAATTTAGGCCTTTTTTTGTAGTGTTTAATTGACTGAAATGATTTGAGCTAATAAATAGACAGACCAACCTAACCAAACTTAAACAGATGGAACGAATTGAGTTTGATTTTGTCCCCTGTAATTTAATGTGTAAACAAATTGTATTAAAACTTTTAACAAAAACTAACTAATCATAGACGAACACAAATACAGTTCAAATATTTTACTCCCAGTAGTGAAATACCTTTGATGAAAGTTATATGACACTCTCTCAAGTTTCCCACGTAGATCTATGAAAAAATGAACCAAATGGGAATCCTAGGTCACCGCCTCTCAGGTCCCCCGACTGATTCGCTGAGTCACAGGCAGCGCCTCAGAAAGCACGGGTGAGCTGTGGGATGTATAGCGGCTCCAGCCACATTGACAATAGTCCTTCATTGTGACTTAGAGTGCTCCCCCTTTACAAGACTTCCTCCCACCAGAAGAAAGATTGATCGCGATGAGTCTAGGTATGAGTAATTTTAAGGGCTTCTTCATTTTCATTGAAGCAATCAACAATGATTTTGGAGTCAATTGCCAAACATCCTCAAAATGTTGATATATTCTTCTATTTTATTTTTAACTTCCATAGTTTTCATACTAAATTACTCAAATTACAAAGTTTGATCACTGTGACTAATAATGTATAAGTCAAATTTATCTTATCAACACACAAGTTTAACATCTTTAATGTGATATCTGGAAAACCGCCATCGTATGAACATGATAGAGGGAGTATGTTTTTGATTTCAAGTTCATAAGAACACTAAGGATAACAAAGTTTATTATTTTGTAACTTATTAATTACTTAGGAACACACGTTTTTTTTTTTTTGCTAACTTCCAAAAATCCAGTATCAATTTGAGTTCACTATATATGGTAAAAACTCATACAATTACATCTAAAAGTGCTCTGTATAAGAAGGAAGAATAAATCCAGTACAACAACAATCACATTCAAGAGCCATGTATTCAAATATCCAGAGATTTTAATGTCGCATTTTAAAGTGTGATCTAGGTTTAAACGTGGTCGCCACTAAAACAACATAATAATTGTTTAAATCTCAAATAAATATCTAATGTCGCATTTTAAAGTAGAGCAACTTTCACATATAGTAAACATAAAAATCATAGTTGTATTTTATAGCTATAGTTTGCATAATTGCGCTCCATAACAAACTTTATGTTTGCTATGGCTATTAATATGTATATTTCGCTATAGTACATATACAAAAGAAGCAATTGTATAATCTGTTTCGGTATACATATACAAAAGAATCAATTGTATAATTTGTGTTTGTATAAAGCGAGAAAGAGAGAAAGACAAAAGAAAACTGGGCAGGGGAAGATCTGTATTTGTATAATCATAAGTGTATAGGACGAAAATATATGTATTTGTATTTGTCTATACAATTTTCTCTCGCTTTATACAAACACAAACGCAATGTATACATTTGTGTTTGTATAAAGTGAGAGAGGTGAGTGAGAGTGGCGAGTAACATCTGGGAGAGTGGCGAGCAAGATCTGTGAGAGGGGAGAGAGCGGAACGAAAATATATGTATATATACAATTTTCTCTCGCTTTATATAAACACAAACGCATTTTATACATTTGTGTTTGTATAAAAGCAAGAGATGCGAGGGAGAGACTGGCGAGAGTGGCGAGCGAGAAACCTAGGGAGAGAGGCAAATGACAACAGTTTGCTACGGGTTACAATTAAATTAAATTGTGGTTATGACATTTAATTTGAATTAATAGTTTGCTATTATATACAATTTTCCCTTTAAAGTAACCTAATAAATTTGTTAATAATAACTCTCATACTTTGCAATTAAAGAATAGGTGGTCGTATATGCAAAAATACCCAATTTTTATGAGTTGAGATCGAATTCATAAGGATTGTCAATAAGGATTACGTTGTTCGTTCGTCAATTCAAATCTAACTTGTATTAAATATGTATTTAAATAGGGTGTTATGATCTTGATTGAGATATGGAAATTCAAATGGAAAAGAAAATAATCGAACACAATAATTTTTGGGATTTTCTGATTTATAACTGGAAAATTAGAGACAAGGATATCTACTACATGGAAATTAGAACTACATTTAACGAAAACTAACTGAAGAACTCGTCATAGCCATAAGGACATGCAGATTTAG
The DNA here is from genome assembly GCA_029582585.1 of Solanum bukasovii. Classification (NCBI taxonomy): domain Eukaryota; kingdom Viridiplantae; phylum Streptophyta; class Magnoliopsida; order Solanales; family Solanaceae; genus Solanum; species Solanum bukasovii. The sequence continues at coordinate 9,591 of JAJOOI010019526.1, forward strand.
ATGAGAAAAGAATTTAGAAGGAGATTGAAAAGAAGAGAAGAGAAGAGAGTCTGTTAGAAGAGAGAGAGAGGAGCACAAGAATAATACCAATTTGATCAATGCCCCTTTAGCTCTTCCAGGAACTTAGTTATAGGATGCTCACGTGCAATCACAGCCCTTCAGCTTCATTAACTCCAATTAAATCTCGTACATCCAAGTGTTATAATTCTATTCGTCATTTCTTTATTCTTCACTTAGCTCATTTATTCAGGTCATGACATGGGGAATTGGTAACAAGGAATTTGCTTCAAGACTGTGAAAATCAAGATCACTTTATAAGCAACACAATAAGAGATTTATCAAGTTGGAAAACAACTAGGGTATCTGCAATTTCGATGGAGCTTCAACTTAATAGGCGATAATTAGTGAGAAAAATTTAGAAATAGCAAACATAATAGACATACTAAGGCTCTATAGTTATAGTTTCGATCATTGCACTTCATACCTATAGTTTTGTTTGCTATGGAGACTGCGGTTTGTATATTTCGCTTGCAAATATACAAAGAGGGTAACTATATACAAATTATGTATTTATACATTTAGGACTTTGTTAGAACTCTGTTTATATATTTTGCTTGCCAATTTATAAACAAGATAATTTATTGTGAATTCTTCATAAATCGTATACAAAATAGATAGGGTAAGCATATACAAATTCTATATTTATACAATCAAGCAAATTATACAAATTAAACAAATAGCAAAATTTAGGGAAACTATATATAGCTACAAATCACAATTTTACAAAACAATAGCTATAGCATTTAATATCATTTAAATACTTGTTATTCTGCACAATTTTCTCACTAAGTCACAACCAATCAATACATGGATAACATTAGTCTAACACTATATCCAAATCCTGACCATCTGTGTTTGTGCCTGCAATTGCACCTCTATCAGACACATGTCCACTTCTACTCAACCCAGTGCACATCCCAACTTCTTCCGTCTTATTTCGATTCTTGTCAGTGTGTTTAGTGATATTTATTTCAAATTCTTGTTTCTTCTTGTTCAAAGGAATGTTTGTCCATAAAAGAACAAGCGTCTTAAATCTCTTCTATTAGAATTAAAACATCGCAATAATTTATGAATAAGAGTTGAATAAATTGGTATTTTACCAATTTATTAGTTAATCACATATCATTTCAATTAATTAGATGTCAAAATATGATAAGACATACTAATAACTGATTCAGAGTTATTAGGAGTATCCAAAGGTGTTTCACGAGATAACAAGGGAGGGTAACTAGACGAATTCTTCGACAATTCAATATGAAAGGAATGTCAAAGTACACTAAAATTATTAGTTATTTATGGCGAACATTTATATACACTATGTTACGTTAATGTCACAATACACATAACGCCTTATTAAATTTTGAGACGTCCTAGGATTTCTTTTGAGTAAAGGATCAAAATTGTCCTTTATGTTTGAGTAAAGGATCAAAGCAATCCTTGTATTTTAATATGGAGCACTAATAGTCCTCCATGTTTCAACAATTGGTACACTTTTGATACTCTTGCAAACAGCCGTCAAAAATCTAACGGTGCTTTCTTTTACACGTGAGAAAAGTTTGCACCATTGCCAACTAAATCTTCCCTTTCTTTTCCTTCAGATATCCATGATTCCATAACTTTGATTCCCCTGTGAAACAAATAAAATCAAAATAAAGACTGATATTTGGAGAAGTAAAACTTATTCAGTTGCATCTGTTGTTTTTGAAGAATGTATCTCCTAGAAGTCTGCGACAAGTGTAAAATTAGTCTTTATGGTCATAGAGTCTTCTACTATGTCCGCTGTGATAGATTGTTTAAACTTGAGGAGGGTGCTAAGCTTATTGGTGTCTTGTTTATCTGCAAGCAAGTTTCTTGCACACGAGGTACTCGATCAGTTGTCTCAGTGATAATTTAGCTTTGGTCCATTCTACTTGTTCCAATTATGACGGATACATTCTAAATATCCTACACAAACTTGCAAAGAGTGGCACCATGAAAATAGAACAATCACATTATCCTTCATTGAGAGAAAATACCTTAATGAAATTGGATCAAATAGAAATGGTAGCTTGGCTGATTTTAGAGATAGAGTGAGTGTTGATCTAAGAGCTAAAGTGACTTTATCACAAGTTAAAAGAGCAAAGAGGAAGGCCATTTCGCTTCTCGATGGTGATATCAAGGATCAATTCAAAATGAAGTGGGACTATTGCAATGAAATGGATAGGACAAATCCAGGAAGTACTATTCGTATGAAGTTCACTGATAATGAGGTTCCTGGACAACCATACAGATTTCAGAGAATATACATTTGTTTTGCTGCTTGCAAGTTCGGTTTTAAGGCTGGTTGTAGAAAAATGATAGGAGTGGATGGTTGTTGGTTGAAGGGTCCAATGTACGAAAATCAATTATTATTTGCAGTTGGAATTGATGGTAACAATAATATATTTCCCATTTCCCACGCCATTGTTGAGAAAGTAAATAAAGAGACATAGACTTGGTTCTTGACTTATTTGGCTAGCGATTTGGATATACATAAGGATGAGGCTAGTTGGACCTTTATGTCCGACAAACAAAAAGGTCTCATTGAAGCTTTTAATCATATTTTACCATATGTTAGTCATAGATTTTGTGTGAGACACCTTCATAACAATTTTAAAAAGGCAGGTTTTGGTAGCTTCTCATTAAAAAAGGCACTCTGGGCTGCTGCAAAGACTACTACTGTGCAACAATTTATTGTATGCATGAATCATATGTTTGAGTTAGATCCAAATGTTGCTGCTTGGTGTAATGAAAAAGAACCTAGTCAATGGACTCCTCAGATGCTAAATCTGACATGTTATTGAATAACGTGTGTGAAGTATACAATAGCATGATACTTGATGCTAGAGACAAGCCAATTTTGACACTTTTGGAGAAATTGAGATATCTACTCATGTCTAGAATGCTAGCTAACAGGGAGAAAGTAGAACAATGGAATCTAGGTGATGTTTGTCCCAAGATTAAAGATATGTTGCTTAAAAATCAAAAGGCAGCCAGATAATATATTCCTAGAAAGTCAAATCAATGAAACTATGAAATTATAGGGGCTAGTATCATGGATAATTGGGCAGTGGACTTGGAGAAGAGAACATGTAGTTGTAGAAAATGGAGTCTCACTGGAATCCCTTGCAAGCACGCAATTGCAGCTATTTGGGCTAATCGAGAAGACACTCTTGATTATGTCCATGATTCCTACAAGGTGGAAATGTACCGAAAAATATATGAGAATGCAATTTTTCCGATGAATGGCCTGCAAATGTGGCCAATATCTAACAAACTTCCTCCGTGCCTCCAAGGAGTTTGACAAGTACAAAGAGAGGAAGAAAGCAGAAGAAGAGAAGAAAAGAAGCTAATGAAGTAGGAGCAAGTCGAACAACGATGAAAAGGAAACAAAAATCTCTAGATTGTAGTACTTGCCACATGTATGGTCACAACAAAAGGACTTGCAAAACTAAAGATGTGCAGCCTGAAACTACTTCTCTTGTTCGTGATAAACTACCTGTACTATCTTTTACCATCATTTTTGAATTATTTCATCATTTAATTATCTTTAGCTAATATAAAGTATATATAAATATTTATATATATTTTACTTTCAAGTTAGACGGAGATGTTCGGAAGTTCAACAAGAAAAAATGAAACAGAGAGAAGTAGGACAAGAATTCTTCTTGGGAAAATTCACAACAAACCCAACAAAGTGGAGTTACATTATAAGAAAATACAATTTTTTGGGTAAAAAAATGGATCATTGTGTGCTTTTCATGTTTAAACTATATTTTGCTATTGTTTTTCAGTTTCTTTTCTTTTTTGGTGTAGCTTCTGCGCGAATCTGGTGCTGTTTGGTGCAATTTTTGTGTTGTTTTAGTGTGAATATGGTGCTGCTATTTTGGTGCAATTTTGGAGTCTGTTTTTGGAGCTTTTCTCGTGCAGTTTTGGAGCTGTTTTGCTGTTACGGTGATTTTCTGTTGCTGTTTTTGGTGCAGTTCTAGTGCTTTCTGGTGGTGGTGTTGATGCAAGTTTAATGTTGATTTAGAGGCTATTGTGATGCTGCTGTTTTGGTGTGATTCAAATGTTGTTTTGATACTTTTCTGGTGTAATTTTGGATCTTTTCTGCTGTTATGTTGGTGCAACCATAGTGTTGTATTAGTGTGAATTTCGTCCAGCTATTTTGGTTCATTGTCAGTACTATTTAGGTGCAATTCTAATGTTATTTTGATGAACTTTTGGAGCTATTTTGATGCATTGTTGGTGCTCTACTACGGTTTTGGTAAAGGTTTACTAAAATTTTAGTGTTGTTCGTTCTAGTACAAATCTGATGTAGTATTGCACCATCAACACATATAATATCAAAAATTTCAAGCCAACTTCTCAACAAATTGAAACCAAACATACATTACGTATCAAATCCATTACATCACAAAAATAAAAAGATACATTTTCCTATACTACGAGAAAAACATATGCTTCTTCGAGCTTACTAATTACATTGCAAACAAGAAAAGATAGAATATTGAATTTTTCCTAATCGTTTTCTCTTCAACTTCCAGACATCTCTAAATTCTTGCGTGCTTCTTCGAGCTTACTAATATTTAGAATGTATCCGTCATAATTGGAACAAGTAGAATGGACCAAAGCTAAATTATCACTGGGACAATTAATCGAGCACCTCGTGTGCAAGAAACTTGCTTGCAGATAAACAAGACACCAATATGCATAGCACCCTCCTCGAGTTTAAACAATCTATCATAGAGGACATAGAAGAAGACTCTATGACCATAAATACTGATTTTACTCTTGTCGCAGACTTCCATTGAAGGAGATACATTCTTCAAAAACAACAGATGCATCTGAATAAGTTTTACTTCTCCAAATATCAGTCTTTATTTTGATTTTATTTGTTTCACAGGGGAATCAAAGTTATGGAATCATGGATATTTGAAGGAAAAGAAAGGGAAGATTTAGTTGGCAATGGTGCAAACTTTTCTCACGTGTAAAAGAAAGCACCGTTAGATTTTTGACGGTTGTTTGCAAGAGTATCAAAAGTGTACCAATTGTTGAAACATGGAGGACTATTAGTGCTCCATGTCAAAATACAAGGATTGCTTTGATCCTTTACTCAAACATAAAGGATAATTTTGATCCTTTACTCGATTTCTTTTTAACAATATTCTACTATTTCATATATTATCCTACACAATTTTTTATATGCTCAAATAAATTGAAATATTTTACAAACTAAATTTTATTTTTATTTTTAAAAATGTGTATCATGTATACATTAATTAATTTGATATATAAAGAACGGGCATATGTAAGTTTGACCAATACTAAACCACCAAAATTCTACGAGGTATCAAGATTAAATGTGACTTTAATTTCAAGGAGCAATCACATCACACTTTTCGGGCAACTAGCTTGAATCTCTTGGATATCAATTTAATTAAGAACTTCGAAAATCCAAATGCAATTAATTATTTTTAAGGTGACTTAAACATTCTTAATCATTTGAAGTTAGTTAAGGTAGTTGAGCTCCAAAACCACTTTGAACCTACATGTTTCTCCTTGTTATTTTCCCCTTTTGATCTATAAATTACTTCTAATTAGTAATATCTTCTATATCCAACATCAAGTTTCTATACTTGCACATTCCCTTTTAATTACTTATTCTCCAAAACTTTAAAATTCATTACAAAAATGGAAGGGATAAAACTATCGTCAATTTTGATTGTTGTTTTAATGGTTTTCAGCACGCAATTAGTTTACGGGCAGATTAGTACAGCGTGTAGCGCGGCAATGCTACGTAGCTTTAGCCCTTGCATAAACTTCATTAGCAATGGTGGGAGCAATAATTCTTCACCAACTTCAGATTGTTGCCAATCTCTCAAGTATGTTATGAGCAATGGCACAGATTGCCTCTGCCTTATTGTTACTGGAAACGTTCCTTTTCGCGTTCCCATTAACAGGACTTTAGCTATTTCCCTCCCTAAAGCTTGTAAAATGGATGGTGTCCCCGTTCAGTGCAAAGGTAATTAAATGAGTGAGTTAACTTCAGTGACCATACGTGAAATTAAACTCGTTCCAATTGATATTAGGTCACTAATTTCTGACTTGTTGATTACATTGCATGCAGCATCACCTTCCCCTGTTCCAGCTCCAGGTACCAAAGTTGCTCAATTTATTAAATTTTGACACCATCATTTCTTGATTTTTGTTTAAACAAGGGAATAAGATGATTAAATCTTCATTTGGTTACAGGTCCAGCTAGCTTAAGACCAACTAGGTCACTTCCATCTCCTAGTCCTAAAGGTAACTGAAACTCTGCGTTTCTGGTGATTTTTCCTTGGAGTCTAACATATATATGGCTTATGAGTTGGTATTGTTTGTTTCACATTTTGCAGCTGCTAAAAATGTTCCTCAACCATACACACCTCCTCTAAGACCAGTGGCTAATAAAAGACCAAATTTAACACCACCTCCAATAGACATCTTTGGAGACCCTGATACAAATTTAGGATTTAAGCCTAATTTGATACCATCAGCAGCACAGAGTTCCCAGAGATTTTCAGTTTTTGTTCTTCTAGCAGCCTGTGGGGTAATGGCTTTGCAGTTCAACTGAGCTGGCAACTCAATGTAAACAAATTTTTTAAGTGTTGAATATAACGAATTTGAGGTTTCAAGGTGTCAGCTTTTATGTAAATTTTGAGCTTGAATTTTGCACATCATTTTATATATAGAGAGAGATAGATAGATAGCATCTATACATGTAGCTAAAATGCAGGCATTCCTGCGATTGAAATTTTTCAAAATGCAATAACCGCACATTCTAGTGCAGAATCTGAAAAGGTTCTCTGAGTTTTGAGGTTCAATATAACCTCCAAAAGATTCACCCACTAGCATAATAGAGTAAGTAGTTATTTCCAACCATCAGACCATTCAGCTTCATCCATAACAGGGTCCGGGATGTAATCTGTTTGGGGCATTGTACCTTGAACATCAGGAGATGGCTGAAGACTATGTTTCTCTTCATTGACGCAAGTGCCTTCCTCATTCCAATTCTTAGCTAGTTCCCCTTCATCTTGGTCCCAATTGTTGACTTGTCCCCCTTGGTCTTGGTCCCAATCATTAACTTGTCCCCCCTGGTCTTGGTCCCAATCGTTAACTTTTCCCGCCTGGTCTTGGTCCCAATCATTAGCTTGTGCTCCTTGACAGTCCCAGTTATTTACTTGTGCCCCGACATCATTCCAATTATTTGCTTGTTCCGAGTCGTCTTGAACAATCTCCAGTTTTTCAGGTAAGAAGCAGCCCTTGTAGGAGCCATTGTCTGCACAATACCACAAAAGCCTGTTCCAGTAGGGATCCTGCCATATCGTATACGTTAATAAGAATTGGTATTTCTCACTAATAGATAGAACAATTGGCAAAATATGTCTCAAGATTCATAATTTTTAGCTCATCATAAGCCCATAACAAATTCAAGAGGAAAGTCACCTTTTCTAATTCAACTTTTATCAATGACTCAATAGGTATCACCTCCAAAAATGCCAACAAAAGGTACCACCAGGATAAGGAAAGTTTTCAGAAAATAGATAGACAGAAACTCCACCTTTACTATGGCATATCAAAAAAAAGAAAAAACAAACACAATGGCATATCAAAAAAAAGAAAAAACAAACACAATGGCATATCAAATCTACATTGGTGCTACAAATCGCAGTAGCAGAAATAAATACAGAATCACCTTGCAGATGATGTGTGGATTCCCGATAACTACAAGCAATGATCTGGCTCTTGTAACAGCAACATTGAACCTTCTCGGATTGCTTAAGAATCCTAAATAATGGACTCTGTCAAAGTCATTATGCTGTATCGTTGACCGGACGGTCGATATGATAATAACTTCTCTCTCCTGACCTTGAAATTGCTCTACGCTGCCAACCTTTATATTAGCCCAATCAAAGCTCTCAAGGGCTGTTCTTATTTTCAGTACTTGCTGCCTATAAGGTGTTATCACCCCAATGTCTTCCTCTTTCAGACCTTTGTTCCCTATCAGATCTCTGATGATCTCTACTACCTTGCTTGCTTCGATCCTGTTGAACCATGATGGGTTGTTTCCTTCCCTTTCATCACAACCTTGTATGCCAATGAAAAGCAACGGAAATTCCTTGTTTGGAAGCATGTCCACCCAAGTCTGGGTAAAAGTTTTATCTTCTTTACATGGGATCAACTCTCCTTCATAAAACATTTCTGAGGGAAGCTGCAGAATTACTGGATGACACCGATAGTTCCTTACTAGTCTGGTAGCATAATTTTCGTTGAGCGCACCATATAACTGGCATTCAAATAACCTTTCCATAAATGAAGTTGCCAATCCATAATTTTCAGCATCTTTTGAGAAAACTATGGGACCAAGTTGCTGTGGGTCACCAGCAAGTACAACTACTGTCTCTTTCTTTAAAAGATGTGACAGAGGAACCATGGTATCAGGCTCTGATGCCTGTCCTGCCTCATCCAAGAAAATATGAGAGAAGTGTCCCCGTTTGATGCCTTCTGAATAAAGAAGACATGCACTAGCATATGTAGATATGATAACCCTATATCTTCTAAGGTCCCTGAGAAGAGGGCACTTAAAAGAATTATCTTCAGCATTGCAAAAACGCAGGTAACTAGGATTCACATCATCTAAAGGACGTGTGAGTGCATTCAACCTAAAAATCTCATGCTCCTGCACTTCAACATTCTGCTGACTGACAAGTTTTTCAAGTATATGGTCTGCAGCACTATTTGAAGGTGCACAGACAAGAACTTGAGTATCTTTCCTCATAATATGTAGCTGGATGATAGCTTCTATAAGAGTCCTTGTTTTGCCTGTACCAGGAGGCCCATGGATAACATATGGAGCCCCTCCTTTGCACCCAAGAATCTTTTCAACTGCACTTGTTTGTTCCTTGTTAAGCATACATGAATTAGGTGCCAGTCTAGCAGCTTGTATATTTCTCTTTCTGGATATGCCTGATGGAAAGAGAATTTCTCCATTTAAGCTTTCTGTAGCTTCAATGGCTTGATGTAACCTCCGCACACCCGTACGATTGAATGAAAACTGCACATTGTACAGATTTCCAGGAACATGATTGATGTGGAATTCTTCATCAAACTTCAAATATACTTCTTCCGCCTCAACTCGGTGGATATAACCCTGTGCAAGAACCACCAAAATCACCAAGTTTATGTTAATACATTTATTCTCCTTTTGATCTATCAAGTTCATGTGTAAAATCTTGCTGATATATAATCATTTTTCCTTAAAATTCTTCATATGCATAACTTAGACAAAAAGTGGAACTTTTAACATGTATCATATAAAGGGGGTGCTATGCATGTGTCATTGCGCAGCTTAATTTCCCTAAAGACTAAATATTGGAATCCATTGAATTTCCTCATTCCCAAGTATTTGAACCTCGGGCCTTCGGTTGATTGTACTAACATGCAACTAAGCAAAAAACAGCTAGACATAACAGCCAGGCATCACAAAAGTTGTCAACCTTTCTAGTAAAATAGATGAAAATGAAATTAATAACAGAAACAAAGTAAAAAAAAGACTCAAGGAAGAAAACAAAAAGCAATGTTGATGTTCTACCACGACATCCATAGTTGTAAAGATCAATATGAATATTTCAAGAGATGTGATTTTAAAGGTAATAGGAAGACAACACAAGGACCTTATCTAGCAGAGATTTGGATGTATAAAGGCAATACATAGATAGCCCCTCCCACTTGGCTTAAAATTCCTTTTGGCACCTTAACTTAGTCAAGCACCATTTTCACACCTCATGTACCCTTGAATTGTATCATGAACCACGTTATGCTGACATGGATCTATCATCTATATATATTTCTCACTTTTATCAGGTGCGTAGAATGACTTTAACAGAAATAAGTGAGGCCCACTCCTTAATATCACCTTTTACATTTCTTTCCTGTGATTCGACCTTTTTTCTTTCTTTTCTCCGACCTCTTCTTGACAGATCAACTGTTTCTTCCGTCTTTTTGAACATAAGAAAAAGAAAGACAAAGTCCAGTTGCCGAAACAGAGAAAATTTTGAACAAGACTGTGAGATCATTGAGCTCAAAGAAAGAGGAAGTCTTCAATCCTTTTAAAATATTTCTTTGAAACGCATGTAGCTAATACACAGTTGGAGCTTGACCATTATAAGACATAGAGAAAATGGCCTAAAAGGATTAATTTGCAATTTTTGGTGATAGATACTAGTGCACGTGGCTATGCTTGCACAAATATGCTTCAAATTCTTTGAATCGATCTTAACAGATTCTACTACATAAATAAAAATTTATCACAATGAAATTCTCGATGCAATCACGATACGAAGCTTTTTTGCATTTTTCTAGATGATATTGTGATCTATGATGAAATTTCTAGACCCATGTTTACAATTTTTCTCAACAATTTATAGAGACAATCTGGGAGGTGAAATGGAGCTTTGAAGTAGTGGTGTTGCTGATCAATATAGATGGTAGAGGAAAAGGACTGAAGAATTTTAATGTCGGAATGGTAAGAATCTGAGCTGGTGGAAAAGATGATACTGAGAGATGCGGAAGTTTTGACCTTCTGGGGGGAGGTTCTTAAAAATTATTGCATCTTCTTGTTTCCTTTTTCAGCTCAAAAGCCCCTTTTTCCTTTTTCTTGCATTAGTTTGATGAGAAGCTACGCGGAATTATCTTATTTGTCATATTTGACAGATAACCGCATGTAAGTTCCCGCGTCATGGTTTACTTAGGGGTTACCATTCAAAGGTCTAAAAACACAGTTTACACATATATGGGTGTTCAAATGGTCTTGGCTAAGTTGAGGTGCTAAAACAAAATTTCAAGCCGAGTTTCAGGGGCTATCTATGTATATGGCCATGTACAAATACATCAAATGACTCTTTGCAACTTTTAAAATCTACATGTAAAATGGATTGTAATAATTTTTACCAAATTATGCAGTAAAGAGAGCTTAAATTATCAAGTAGCAGCTTATGATATAAAACAAAGCACAAATATGAATGCACCTGGTAAGGGGTGGTCTCACTAGCATCTGCAGAAGCTATCCTTGCAAAGATAAAATCTCCATAAACAAGTGATGGCCTCCTCTCGGCTAGCCCTGGGACATCAAGGGACAAAAACTGTAGTCCTTTGCGCTTCATGGTGACTGACTCCATATCATAGTCCCTCATGTCTTCCTGATGCAAGAAACTATAAGATATTAGTGCTACCCAAAATCAAGTATTACTTCAAATCAAAATCTGAACACACACCTCCATCTTGATTTCTTCAATTGCTAGTAAAGTTCTAAAATAAGCAATGTAATTGTCTCTTCTTAAACCTTCCCCAATAACATCAGGAAATTGTTTCTTCTCTATCATTTCCCTTATATCCCCTGGAATTGGATATGAAGGAAGTCTGTATCTGAATCCTCGATTTGGAGCCCTTGTAGGACGAGAACCCACAACAAATGCATTTGCAGCATAAACATCTACTGCTGGTACTTTCTTCTTTCTGTCTCTGTGGAATGGCCTCCTCGAAGCCAGAGACTGGGAAACCTTATCCTCAGCCAAGACAAAAACTAATCTTTCTATGGTGTCATCACCCACATTGAAATGCACAGCTGATGTGTGCAATCCAATTTCTTTGGGTTTACAAGTCAGCCATATTGTAAGTGTTTGACCTGGTCGTAACATTCTATCCTCTAAGCTAAAGGATTCCATGAATTCTTCAACATATTGCACATCAGAACAAGCAGTTGGAGGTTTCATCAGAGAAAGAGTGAATGAATCCTCAGGTTTTGAGTCATAGATCTTAATTGACCACAGCTCCTGGGTTTCATTAGTGGTATTCTCTATTGTGACTGAATCGACAACAGTTTCCCCAACAAATCCTGATTTAGGTTTTCCTGCTACCAGCCGAAATGGAACAGATACAACAACTATATCACTCTCTTCATTTGGATTGTAGCTACCAGCTGATTTATATTTGTCAAAGTCGACAAATCCGATGTCTCCTTTATCAGTAATAGTTGAGTATTCATCATCCGACTTATAAGAAATTGTGCCCATGAGTAATTAAGATGAATTTCAAGAAGAACCTGCAGTTTTCAACCAAAGTTATTGTACGACTGACAATTTTTAAGATTCATGGAGAAAGTAAACCTGAATTAATTGCCACAACAAAGTAACCCTACTTAATACTTGAACCGAATCATTTTTACACAAACAATCTGATCGTCCAAATAAATCTAAGAAAGAAAATTTAAAATGAAAATGATGAAATAGACTAACAATCAGCAAATCACCAAGCACTTTAGATTGGGTAACAGATGAAAATCCAAGACTCAATTCAAAAACTTTCATGAAAAAGAGTGCTAAGATGAAATGCCATTTTCATTTGAAAATGCTAACGGTTAGTGTGAGCTTATACATGCGGTTATGCACTCTTTGAATAGGAATCTGCTTTCTAAAAGATCCTGGCTTTCGTACTTTGGTGGGTCTCTGAGATCCTTTCAATGACCTATGTTGAAGGGATATCTATCTAATCCGATCGATTGTGTAAAGCCCGTGGTAGCAACGGAACCGTACAAGGCATTATATTGATACACAGCCAGTATTTGCATCCAACTTTTACACATTAATATTCAGGTCAGTCAGTCCGTAAATAGGTACAGACAACCTTACTTTTTAAGTAAAATAATCTTAAAGTAAGCATACCAATGTTGTATTTGTGGATTATTCATGTATGCAACATATTTCGAAACTAATTCATGTATGTGACATTGTTATGAAAGAATCATCAGTTAGCATAATGACATAGCACAAATGACTATGGGCAGCATTAAAATATACATGGGTTGTCAATGTAAGTTCTCCTATTTGATACTTCAGGTGAATAATTACCCACCCATCCAGTTTTTTCGATACCGTGAAAGTACAGATAAACGAGCCTAATCAACTTTTCTGAACTATCACAAGGTTCCAAGTTAATGATCATAAACAGGTTATAGTAACACAAGGGCTAATTGCTCTTCATCTATTAATTTACTCAACTCCACATTGACAAAAGGCAAGTACTTTAGGTGAAGAGAAAATGATTCAATCAGGGTTTCTGGATACTTCACTCAAAGGGGACGAAAATTGCATCAAAATTAGGCCAAATTTTACAAAAACTTTTATAAAGACAACAGACTGAGTCAGACATGACCAATGCGTGAAAATCGACATGACCAACACATGAGTTTAAAAAAAAAAATCACAAATTTCAAAAGTAGAAAAGGGAAAGTTGCGATTAAAATCAAACCCGGATATCCATACACATAAAAAACGAAAACCCCCACAATCACAAATCAGTTAATTGGTTCAGAAAACTGAAAATGCAGATCAAATTAAGCAGATAAAGAAGAAAACCCACCTCGATTTTGATCTTGAATAAAGAAGAAGGGTTTATGAGAAATTGTGGGTTGTCACCAAGAGACAAATGTAGATGAAATTCTCCAGTTGCTAACACAAATTATTGCAATAATTTAGAGATTACAAAGGAGACAAATGGGGCCTGAGGGAATTTGACAATTCCACAAGACAAAGTTAATAAGTAGTGGACTGAACAGGAATTGCGCGACAGAGTGTGATACAACAGTCTCTCTCTCTTTTTGGTTTTAACCAATCAATTTTTCTTTCAATTATTATTCAAATTATAAAATATTTTTTTAGTTTGCTATGTTTGATTAGTCAAAATATTTGAAAAATACTCTCACTCTTTTTTAGTTGTCTTCTATACTAAAAAAAAGTTGCCCAACTTGATTTGATAATTATCTAAATTAGAGAAATTGATTAATTGAAAATAGTTCATTATTAATGTCTTACCATCATAAACAAAAGAATTAAAATAAGATTACTTAAAATATTTTCTTCGAAAACTCGATGAACTAATTGATTATCTATTTCAAGTATCAATAATTATTAGTAGGGCATAATACATGAATGTGTCTCTTAACTTGATCTCATTTCATATTTACGCCCTTCAATTTTATGTATGCATAAGTAGACACTTTAACTTATATAAAGTTGAAAAAGGAGATACATGAGTCATACGTAGCATAATACACACAGGACACCAAGTAGGATTAAAATTATCATGCAGAATGTCACGTATAAAGTTAAGCAAGTAGACATATGAGTCGTTCTTTTTGGTGTATCTATTTGTATGATTTTAATCAAAGGCCATAAGATTTCCTCAAAGTTCATCATGTGTGATCAGTCTGTCGAAATCTCCATCTTCCAATACAATGCCTTTTGCTTTTCATGCTTTTGGTAAGCTTCTTATCAACTTCTTTACCCGTTAACAGGGGATTACATAAGTTGAATTGATTTGATTTGTTATTAAAAAATAACTAAATCAATTACTATGTCAGTTTATTAAATTTATAAATCAAATCAAACCAACATAAAGTCTATTTTTTAAATTTCAATTTTAGTCTGTTCTTTGTTTTCTTAGTTTTTTCAATAATCTTAATTTTTTTTATAATTATATTGTAATTGAAAAAGAGATCAAATATGTTTTACTCTTGCATGTGTTATAGGCAACTTATCTTCACTCATTCGTTAGATTTTTCCTTAACTTCGAAACTCAAATTTATTGAAAAATGACCAATTTTCATTATATTTGAGCTCTCCAATTTTTCAATTGATAAACATAGAATTATGGAAAGAAAATTTTAAGAACATTTCACGTAAGTTCGTCAAAGAAAATATGGAACTTTTCTATTTCAAAACTTCTCAATATAATTAATATAATAATGTAAGCATTATACAATGTGAAATTAGTAATGAAAGAATTATAATGTAAGGATAGGAAATGCAAATTGATAAAGATTAGAGGAGATCACAATTCCTTTGAATATATATATATGTGTGTGTGTTCCTCTTAAGTTTGTGCACACCAGATGATCAAACATGATAACTTTCCACCATGTCTCATTCTCTTTATGCCATCGAATCCTCTGTCTAAAACATAATAAAAGAATCTTGAAATAGAACTATCATTTTCTCACTTGGTAGTCCTATTTAACCGTAGCTCGAGTTCATCTTGTTAAAAATTGACCAAACAATAAGCACCTAATTAGTATGTGGCGGGGCATTAGCTTCAGCTTCCGGAGCAGTACTTCCAATGCTCAAGGGGAAAAGAGTCCCAAAGACAGTTTGTTCTGTAGACTCTAGTAAACTTCACCTTCTCAAGGACCTACAAGAACTTGATTAAAGGATCCTTCCATAACTCAGATAGCAAAAGCAGACTCGTAACCACAGCTCAGACATCAAGTGTGCTGACACACCGTGCTCTCTTGCATGGCTGGCCATAATCTCACCAAAGCCACCAAGCTCCAAGGTTCTGTAACAAAGCTGACAGTTATTTCAGTGGCGTGAGTTGCCAAAGGGATTCAAAAATAATAAATAAACAAACACAAGAAGAGCTAAAGAGCCATTAATCTTTCCAAAAGATTTGGTATTTGATGGAGAACGGGAAATCCTTGAGCGGGCTGTTATCCTTAATTGGATGAAACAGTGGTTGACTTGGCTTTCTTAGAAACTATGGCTAGCAGGAATTGACCTGCTAAGTCAGAGAATTTGAACCCCCTTTACCACTGAACTGAGCTTTTGGTTTGTATCAAGGGGATTCAATATCTAATATAGATACACAAAACAAAATTTTGTTCCTTTATACAGAGTGTAATTTTCTGAAGAAGGGGGTTTGGATAAATCCTCTTTGATCAGTCCATGTTTTAACCAGCAGATAACCTATCTTTCCAAATAACGCTGAAGTACATCATAATTACCTAACAAAATGGAAGAAAGATGACACTATGGAACATCAATATTTTGCTACTAATGCAGTGTTAACTTGCAAGGAAAAGAATGTACAGTTCAAGTCTATCTTAAGGACAAAGAGAAGGAATAACCTTTTTCAATTTGTGGGATATGGATGGTCCCCAGTCCCCCTTTGCGGTTGAGTTTTTCCAAAGCAATGCCTGCCTGAATCTGGTGAGCGGAAGAGAGATGAGATAAGTACCACTCACTAATATGCTTAGACGAACATTTAAAGGTTACAAGCACTTTGGAGTTTGAGGCACAAGGCTCATTAGGAGACTTGAGAAATAGTAGTATCACGAGCAGGTTCAAACACATGCCAGAATATTCTATTGAAGAGCAATCTTACTAAGAATCTCAGAGACCAAACAGCAATATCATGCCTGGAAATGGTAGATGTCGATATCAACTTTATCCAGAATTTGAGTAAGACCAATTAAAAAATCTTGGGAGAAAAAGAAAAGAGAAAAGTAGAGAGCTTTCTTTCCTCATTGGGCACTTCATGTCCTAGTTTAATTAAGATGAGATAAAACTGTATTTCTCAAATAAAGCACCCATAGAGATCATATACAGAAACAAGATTCACATAAATAAAGAAGTCAAAAGATAAAGTGTACCTAGACAAAAAAGGGGAGCACACCAGACACTGAGGCTTTATGTCCTCACTTCTACTTCAAAAGAAGCAGAGCTCGGTATAACCATGTGAGTAGGGCAAGAGCTCCTCCACCTCAATTCTTGAGCTTGAACGTCTCATTTTCCTCAATCTACTGTGTTCTGATTCAACCTCGGCCAAAAACACACTGAAAACAGGTCTATGATCTGAAAATCTAGACTCCCCACGGACATAAGACAACTGTTGGAGACCCCCACCATGCCACAAAATACGATCACACCTTCAGATGGACATTGTACAGATTAATTCTAGACTTGTATATAAATCCTCCACTAGATATTTTGATAAACTGTATAGAGATTTTAGATTGAGAATATATGTTCTTTTTGGTAGTCAAAGAAAAACACTTACCATGCAGGTGTTCTACGCTTGTCCTTTGGTTGCATGTCATCAACAGAATACCTATCTGAATTCCTAGAATATTTATATGTTGGTGGGAAATATATCTTTCCTTCTTTCCATCCCTCAAAAACTCGACCACGTCTCTGTTCTAACCTCAGCTGTCAAGGAAATAGAAAACAAGATCAGTTGATTATTGCCCTATGCCATTATTCAACTGAAATAATTTCAAGTATGAAAGTGGGAAAAAACACAAGATTGCAAGGAGACCTGATCATTTCCCAACAATCCTCTCCAGTTTTGCATCTCAACAAGTGCTTTTGCAGAACGATAAGAGAGTGCAATTCGATAGTTCAGATCCCCAAGCCAAATAACCCGGCTGAAGAGAATTGGAAAATCATCAGAAAATTGATGCATTGGAAAATCTCAGATGAAACGAATTTATAACCTAATCATGGTTTTACATGTAAGCAACTATATTAAACTCAAGCCTTACCATCTTTTTCATTTTTCAGTTAACTACATGAAACAGCAATAGAAATTATTCCAGAAAGTAAGCAGCTATCTTACTCGTGCTCAAGAATAGTTTCTGGTGACTTCTCTTCATCCACACCACTAACTTGCGGAAATCTTGTCTTCTTTAGGATCTCCATGACATCAGAATTTCTGCGCAACTCATCACCCTCTTTCTGACCAGAGGTTAAGTGAGTGCAGACAAAGCAAAAACTTGTTTGATGTAACTGCATACTGATTGAAATAGATCCCTGCAAAAACAAGCATGGAATGATTGTACATTATGCCAAGTTTTTCTCTTCTAAGTCAATATGTGGAAATCTATCAAGTTAGACAAAACATAACCAAGCTCTTTTCCACTTAGAGTTACCTTATTCCTAAGGTACCCCATCAACCCTCTGCCGACACATGATACTTTCATATTCCGAACATGTTCCCTCAAATCACTCCGCACCCATACGGTGAGAAAAATGCCAACCATTTGTTTACTTGCTGCCAAACAGTAGTTTGAATTTCTGGGCATTCTATAACCATCTTCTGCAGGAGCATACCCTCCATTCCTCAAAGGGGAAAACGAAGCAGTAGGTGAATCTCCAGGTCCATATTCATCATCTGATGAGCCCCATCTGGAGACATCACTTGGTCTTTGTCCGCAGGAATAGTCACTAGGCCTATGACCAGATGAATAATCACTTGGCCTGTGAATAGAGGTATAGTCACTTGGTCTGCGAGAAGATGAAAAGTCACTTGGCCTCTGCTCCCTATTAGGATCAAAATCACTAGACCTATGTCCAAAAATTACTCGATCACAAACACTGTATCGTCCATCCACACGAAGTTGCGAGATTGATGGATCATTTTCCACGCTCCCGCACTGAGGTGTCTGAACTGACCGACGATGAGAGAAGGACGATGCCTTGTATCTATTTGACCCCTCAAAGTCAGCATTCCACTCGGCAATTGGAACAGGAGAAGAAGTGTAGCAACCATTACCTCCACTAGTACCAGGACCGTTGTTTAATGTCTCCCCGATCAGAGCGATCCACTTTTTGGCAGGGCCACTGTCTTCGGCTCCCAGTATATTACCAGCATTTAAAGGAACAATTTCCTGAAATCTGAAATGTAATAACGACAACATTACCATGGTAAAATGTCACCCAAGATAATGTTTCAGTCAACTGTGGCATATGAAATTTTTTGTAAAGGAATAGATGGAATCAACTCTTAAAGCTCATACCCAAGCACATAAATATCTGCAGGGGGTGAGGAATGAAGCCATTCATCTAGATTCAAATTGCTCAGTGGGGATTCTCCACCGACATTCCATGTAGACACAAAGAGTCTGAGCCAATAAGAAATAAAGCGAAAAACATTCATGTAGTGAGTTGTGAACTATAAAGGAAAAAGAGACAAAACCTGAAATATCTACCGGATTTATCAAGAAGACAAACCTATAATCTTGTACATTTATGATCTTAGGGCGATCAAGACTAACACTCCCCCGTGGGAGATGCTCCATACCCCTGGTTGATTTCTCTGCTCATTTGAGAAGGCAAAGAGACTAGAATTAACTCAAGTCACATAAGAAGAGTCTCTTAAATACTACATAGGGTATTATAAGGATTTGGAAAATTAACCATGCCACTAACCTGTTTTGGTCTTCTTGACAGCGCAATGTTCCCACTCCGAAATGCTTGTTCTCCACTCATAACTTCCTAAAGAAGGGAAGATCAACATTAGTTCCCAATTGAAGAGTTGGTAAAAAACCATAACTCAAAACAATTTTAACAAATCACAAAAATTGGAAACAGCCTATTGCACAAATCATGGGTTCGAGCTACGGAGACGGTCTCTTGCAGAAATGCATAGTAAGGCTGCATACAATACCCTTGTGGTAAGTCCCTCTCCGGACCTTGCTATGCAGGAGCTTAGTACAACGACTACACAATTAGGAATGATTGTGTTTAACTTTATCTTTATGGGAGAGACCCATCAATTTCTACTGGAGGTAAAGACAGTGAATAAATTCAATTTCAATATGAGACAAAACCTTCACTAATCACCAAAAACATGTGCTGCAGACAGAAATAATTATCCATCACGCAAAGTTTTAACACAAGAATAAGATAAAATATTCTATTCTGTCACTCAACTAATAGTTAGTATCTCAAAAAACCGTCTTTGGTCTTGATTCCAATTTTCTTCAACAAAGAAAGCGATTTTCTAAGCGTATCAGTTGAGTGACCATAGGAAGATTCACCTAAATTTTGTAAGTTACAATCTACTAGTTTTAGTTACCCAGAAGAAAAACCCAATTCAGAACAAACATTTCAACTCCTCAAAAGAAAAAGGGTAAAACACAGATTCATAAACCCAATGAAGAAAAAATAAGAACAAAGAAAAAAAAAAGATGCTGACCTCCATAAACAGATTCATCAGATTCAAATTCAACAGTTTTGCCCTTTAAATTGAACCATTTCCTAACCAATTTTCTGGACCAAGATAGCTTCAGCAATCAAAGGGCAAAAATGTCAGAAATCAAAGTACAAAACCCCAAAAATTGCATTTTCCAAAGAAATGAAAGCAAATGGAGAAAAGGGGTTGTGATATAAGTATTCACCTTGCTTTTCTTTGAATACTCATCCCTCATTGCATCACTCTTCTTTCAAATTCTGAATTATATTCAGAGTCACCCCAATAAAATCAAAATCTTGAAAACCTTCAGCTTCTTCTTCTACTTCTAGCTACTCAATTTCTGATCCGTAAATGAAACCAAATAACATAAAAAGATAGCAACTTTATAGGCAATATTCTTTATTTTTTGGAAAAATCAGTAAATATACACATTACATTCATTCATTCATTATATATAAGAGAAGAAATTAAGGAAGTAAGTGAGACAATCACTTTTAAATTTAGCAGAAGAAAGAGAAAAAAGGATGTCTATATATAACAGAGTATCGAATTTGAACAGGGTAAAGTGCAAAGTACAACTTATCTATTCTCAATTTATTTCTCTAATTTTAACTTTGACTCGGAGTTGAAGAAATTAAAGAAATTTTTTAAATATATTAAATTTAACTTTGACTCGGAGTTGAAGAAATTACTGAAATTTTTAAATATTTAAAATATGTTAGATATTGTTTAATCTTATAATTCTAAATATTTGTATGAAAAAATAAAAATACAGAATTGTTATTTTAAAAAAATAAAATTGAAGAAAAAGTGAGATAAGTAAATTGAAACATAAGGGGTATATCTTTTTCCACCTTTCATGTTTTAGTGTGACTATTAATTTTTTAGTCTATTTTTAACGGAAGTAATTTCAAATACAAAAATAATTCAACTAAATTTCTTTTTTAAACATAATTTTCTAATATTAAAAAGATATCATGACATATTTAAAAATGTTTTACATCTTATCAAATATTGTTTCGTAAAATGGGATAAAGAGAGTACTTGTCTCTAGGGGTGTTCACGGGTTGGTTTGGATCAGTTAAATCAAAACCAAACCAATTTAATCGGTTTTAAAATTATCAAAACCAAATATAATATAAGTTTATCGGTTTGGTGATTATCGGTTTCGGTTTGATTTGGTTCAGTTATTCGGTTATTAACCATACACAAAAATAAAAGAAACAATTCATTTAAAATATGAAAAAAGTGACAACAATCCATTTTAAACGAAAAATAATTAGAATGACTTAAATTACTGAACTTTCGATCACTAAATTTACTATCAATAAAGCTTTAAAATTCACTATATTGGCCTAGAAGGAAGAGACAATAACATTTTCAGTCTCACAAAGAATTGTCATAGA
>JAJOOI010019527.1:0-26246 GCA_029582585.1 Solanum bukasovii
AGAAACCACCAATACAATATAAATTCATCCATAATTGTTCATATAACATCAATCAAAGTCAGTTTATAACATCAATTTCACTTTAGAAAGAAGACCCAGGTTTTTGGATTGAACCATAGAAATTGAAGATTTTGAAATTCATCTTGAAGGGGCCTCTTGGGGAAAGGAATCCCAAGAGTGATAAGCAACCATATCTTATAGATGCATTAACCACGAAAATTTGAGCTGAAAACTTGGAGAGTTTGTCTTCTTCTTGAAGTTTCAATCTTCTTCAATGGAGCCCTTGAGCAAAGAGAGAGAGTAGAGAGAAGGAGGAACTTTAGGTCTAGATCTTTGGGGTTTTCTGTTTGAGTGATAAAAGTGAGGTAAATTGACTTAAAAATCATTATATACACGTCCCCTAAATTACCCTAAATACCCCTCACTTAAATGGACTCTTTAATGAACTAAAAATAGATATATGTATTTCTACATTTTCGTCGCGGAACAAGTCCGCGACGAGGAGCTGTTCCCTGAAGATATTTGGAATTAAATTTTGAGACATTAGAGTCCGCGACATGACCGTGTTGCGAACTGGATTTTTTCTCCTTGGAGGAGCAAGTGCGCGACGCGCAACTATTCCCTCCAAGTGCAATCTGCAAGATGCCTTGGCAGCTTGCTTGGCTAAGGTTGGGGTCCTCCTTGGGGCCCCTTAGGGTTGTTCCGGGGAGCCGTATTCGCATGTTTTGACCCTAGGAACATATATTTACCTATTTTAAACCTTTTCACCAGATTATACCATCATATGACACTCTCAAACCTGCCCAAAACATAAGGAAACACTAGAACACATTCTTCTCTAATTTCCGGACGTCGTGGTCATTTCTTGACGTTTAGACTTTTACTCTTCCAAACCAAGTCAATTACATTAGTTTATGTTTATAAAAATCATTTTAACTATTTTTAAGTCATTATTCATAAGTTGAGGTTCTAACTTAAGTCATAGAATTTCCGGGGTGTTATAATATCCCTCCCTTAGGAACATTCATCCCCGAATGTCACTGGAACTTCTTTCTAGGGAGACAATGACTCAAACTAGGAGCACAACAACCAGTCACATCAACAACATCAAATCATCATATCATAAAGGGATTTAATCCACAACATCACTATGCTCAAAACTCTTTATTTCACATAAGTATAGGAGGAACTACCTTCTCCATATTCAATGAGCATAAACATATATCTTAAGCAATCAACAAGACATTTCTTTAACAAGACAACATCAAGCATGCTTATTACAACTCTCATGAAGACAACATCTCACAATATCTATGGGTGCAATATCAACCATGAGAAACAAAATTCATGAAAACTCAAAATACAACTTAAGCATGAATTCTCACAAAAATATGTACAGGGAAATCATGTCATAATCATCAACATACATGATTTTTCAATTTATACCAAACTAAGAGAGACTACTAACCTCAACTACGGCTAGGACTAGGAGGAAAAAGTTTAGGGTAGCGGGATTTCATGTCAGCCTCGGCCTCCCATGTTGCACCCTCAACTAGGTGGTCTCTCCATAGGACTTTTACGGAGGCAACCTCTTTATTCCTCAACTTCTTAACTTGACGATCTAGGATTTCGACCGGAAACTCTTCATAAGAAAGGTTCTCAGTCACCCCTAAACCTTCTAAAGGGAGAATGGACAACGGGTCACCTATACACTTCTTTAACATAGAAATATGGAACACCGGGTGAACCGGGGCCAATTGGATGGGTAATTTCAACTCATAAGCGACCTTATCGACACGCTTCAAGATCTCATAAGGCCCAACATACCGGGGGCTAAGCTTCCCCTTCTTACCAAACCTCATCACCCATTTCATGGGTGAGATTTTTAAGTAGACCCAATCACCTACTTCAAATCCAAGATCTCTCTTTCTATTATCGGCATAAGACTTTTGCCGACTATGAGCCATTTTCAACCTATCCCTTATAAGTCAAACTTTTTCCATATCCTCATAGACTACCTCGGGACCAAGAAGAGCAAATTCACCTACTTCAAACCACCCAACCAGAGATCGACACATTCTACCAGAAAGTGCTTCAAATGGTGCCATAGCAATACTCGAGTGGTAGCTATTGTTGTAGGAAAATTCTATTAAAGGTAGGTGGTCATCCCAATAACCTTTGAAGTCAATAACACACGCTCTCAATATGTCCTCTAGGGTTTGGATTGTGCATTCTGTTTGACCATCCGTTTGAGGGTGAAATGCGATACTAAGTTTCACTTGAGTACCTAGCCCACTTTGGAAAGACCTCCAAAAATGGGAAGTAAATTAGGCACCTCTATCCGAAATAATCGACAACGGGGTCCCATGCAATTTCACAATCTCCTTAATGTACAACTTAGCATAATCTTCCGCCAAATAAGAAACCTTGACAGGAAGGAAGTGGGCTGATTTAGTCAATCTATCCACAACGACCCAAATGGAATCATGTTGTTTACGGGTTCGAGGCAAACCTACTACGAAGTCCATATTGATCTCTTCCCACTTCCAAGTGGGGGTATCAATATCTTGAGTTAGACCTCCCGATCCTTGGTGCTCGGCTTTAACTTGTTGGCAATTTGAGCACCTAGCCACAAAATCTGCTATGTCTCTTTTCATTATGTTCTACCAATAAATCTCATGTAAGTCGCGATACATTTTGGTGGCTCCCGGATGGATGGAGTATCGGGACCCATGGGCTTCCTCTAAGATTGTCTCTCTTAGGCCATCCACATCCGGCACACATAATCTTCCTTGGTGCCTAAGCACCCCATCTTCTCCTTGAGAGAAAGTTTCTATTGCTTTGTTGAGAACCAACTCTTTTAGTTACATCAAAATAGGGTCAAGATGTTGCTTATATTTCACGTCAACAACAACCGATGACTCGGAATTATGACGGACCATGATCCGTCCTTTTGGGGAATCTTCAAGTCGGACACCCAACTAGGCTAGCCAATGTACATCACGAGTTAACTCCCTTTTTTCTTCTTCCACATGTGACACACTACCCATAAATATACGACTCAAAGCATCCGCAACCACATTTGCGTTTCTGGGGTGGTATAGGACACTCATATCATAATCTTTTAAGAGTTCCAACCACCTCCTTTGTCGGAGATTTAATTCTTTTTGGCTAAAAACATATTGAAGACATTTGTGGTCGGTAAACACATCCACATGTACTCCATTGAGGTAGTGTCTCCAAATCTTTAAAGCAAAGACTACGGCCGCTAGCTCAAGGTCATGAGTTGGATAATTCTTCTCATGCACCTTGAGTTGTCTTGAGGCATAAGCTATAACCTTACCATGCTGCATGAGGACACCCAAACCCACTCGGGAAGCGTCACAATATACTACAAACCCTTCGGTGCCCTCCGGTAAGGTCAAAACCGGAGCGGAGGTGAGCTTATCTTTCAACAATTGGAAGCTCTTTTCACAAGATTCCGACCATTCGAACTTGGACTTCTTTTGAGTTAAGGCCGTTAATGGAGATGAAATAGATGAAAATCCCTCAACAAACCTCCAGTAGTAACCGGCCAAACACAAAAAGCTTCGGATGTTGGAAGGATTCAAAGGTCTAGGTAAAATTTTGACCGCATCGGTTTTCTTTGGATCAACTTCTATACCCTCACTAGAAACAATGTGACTAAGGAAAGCAACCGATCTTAGCCAAAACTCGCACTTGCTAAACTTAGCATAGAGTTGGTGATCTTTGAGGGCTTGCAATACTATGCTCAAATGATTCATGTGATCATCCTCACTTTTAGAATATATCAAGATGTCATCAATAAAGACAATAACAAATGAGTCTAGAAAATTTCTAAACACACGATTCATAAGGTCTATGAAAGCCTCCGGGGCATTTCTAAGACCAAAGGGCATCACTAAAAACTCAAAATGACCATATCTTGTTCGGAAGGCTGTTTTCGGAACATCAACATCTCTCACCCTAAGTTGGTGATAACCCGACCTCAAATGAATTTTTTGAAAAGTAACTCGCTCCTTGAAGTTGATCAAATAAGTCATCAATCCTAGGGAGTGGATATTTGTTCTTAATGGTCACCTTATTTAACTATTGGTAATCAATACACATACGAAGATATCCATCCTTTTTCTTCACAAATAACACCGGTGCACCCCATGGAGATCTACTAGGTTGGATCAAACCCTTATCCAACAAATCTTTGAGTTGAGCTTTTAATTCCTTCAACTCCATCGAGGCCATCCGGTAAGGAGGGATTGAAATGGATTGTGTATCCGGCATTAATCTATGCCGAAATCTATTTCCCATTCGGGAGGAATCCTGGGTAAGTCATCGGGAAAGACTTCCAGAAAATCCTTCACTATGGGGACCGACTCCAAAGGAGGAATCTCGGACTCAAGATCTTTGACCCTCACAATATGACAGAGACAACCCTTATAAATCAACTTACAAGCTTTTAGACATTAAATGATCCTTCCTCTAGGAATGGAATTTCATCCCTTCCATTCTTAAATGGGTTTATTAGGAAATTGAAACTTCACAATTCGGGTCCTACATTCTATGGACGCAAAACAAGCATGAAGCCAATCCATCCCCAATAATACATCAAAGTCTAACATCTCAAGTTCCACCAAATCAACCAAAGTGACTCTATTGGGAAAAGATATGGGACAACCCCTATAGACTCTTTTAGCAACTATGGAATCACCCACCGGGGTAGAAACCGAAAAGGGTTTATCTAAGACATTGGGAAGCATATCAAACTTTATATCCACTAAAGGGGTTACAAAAGACATATTGGCACCGGGATCCAATAATGCATACACATTTATTGAAAATACTTGCAACATACCGGTCACAACATCCGGATAGCTCTCTTGATCACCTCGGGATTGGAGAGCATAAAAGCGATTCTTCTTAGGCGCATCGGGATTTGGACCACTTGCTTGTGCTTGAGCATTTTCCATTCCTTGAGCCTTTAGCATAGGGCATTCCCTCCTCATGTGGCTGCTCTTACCAAAACCATATCAATTACCCGTGCCAACTAGCCACTTGCCTTCATCTTTTTTACCACACTTTGTACAAATAGGCTTCTAAACATGAGGACCACCATCTCTTGCTTCTTGAGGCTTGGGGGTAGAAACTGTACCTTTGTTGACCCTTGGAGTGCTAAGAGGACCTTGGTTGGAAAACCTCTTTTTGAACTTTGGCTTATCTTGGATTTCAAACCTAACCTTAGAAGAATTTCCATCATCGGCCCTTGACCTCTTCAATTCTCTACCAACTCGCTTAAGCTTTTGCTCCTCAATTTGCTCGGCATGAACCATAAGGCAAGAAATGTCCATGCTTGAAATTAGCATAGCTGACCTACATTCATTAACCACAAGATCGGATACACCCATAACAAATTTGGTCATTGTAGCTCTAGAGTGTGATACCAAAGTAGGAGCATGCTTGGACAATTGAGTGAACTTGAGGCCATACTCCTTCACACTTATACCCCTTTGACGGAGGTTGATGAATTCTTGCACTTTCCTCTCCCTTAGTTCCAAGGGGAAAAACCTATCAAGAAAAGCCATCTTGAATGTAGCCCAACTTATCGGACCCTCTCTAATAGGTTTCCCCTCCTTCCATCGTTCATACCACACTTGTGCCACATCTTTGAGTTGATAGGCGGCTAACTCCGCCTTTTCTTGAGAAGACACACCCATAGCCTCTAGAACCTTAAACACTTCATCAATGAACCCTTGTGGATCTTCTTCCACTTTGGAGCCAAAGAAAGTAGGGGGATTCATCCTTGTGAAATCCCTTATCCTAGAAGCGGTAGTGCTAGTATTGGGGTTCTTTTGCATCCTAGCATCCCTTGCAACTTGAGTGGCCAACACTTGAGTCAAATTATGAATAGCCGACCCTATCTCAACATTAGACATAGCCCCTTCTTCAATAGGAACTTGAGGGTTTTGAGGAGATTTAGGGGGAACCGCCTCATTCACATTCTTCTCACCGGCCCTCCTTGCGTTGTTCCTTCTTGTATTCATTGCCTATAAGCACAAGAGAAGGACTAGAAGAAAAGGACTAAATAGAGTTAAGACTCTTAGGCACGACTATGGAATAACAAAAGAGTTAAAGTTCCTAAGCATCTCGTAGCCTCTCATTCATAAGTGTGGCATACTTTACACCAATGAACAAGACTCTACTCGACGTGGTATCTTGTGACATGAATCCTACATTATTCTCAACCTTATGCTCTGATACCAAGTTTGTAACGACCCGAGAGCACCCCCCTAGTCGTTACCGGCGTATTCGACCTCGAAGAGGTCTTATACAAGTCCTTAGCATTCATCATAACATGTATCATAGAATAAAATCATAGAAAATTTAAAACTTTTACTTTGGAAGTTTAACTTCACTTCATATATGAAAAATAGAATCTAACTTCGCCACAATGCACCATATTGACATAGAAGTATCGAATATGGGACTTCACCCTTACATCAATAAGAAGTCTTGAAAATAGGAAGTACAACAATGTCTTTCAACATAAACAAAGAACTAAACATAGAAGCTAGATCATAGGGTCTTGTCCTCGGACTTGAGGACTCACCAACTTGGGGAAGCAACTCCAAGTGTCTTGAGAAGTAAGCTTGAATCCTTAACGGCTCGAACCTAAATGTTTGAGAAAAGGGAGAAAATATGGGTTGGTACAACACACGTACTAAGTATGGCTACTATGCATAAAAACCATTGAAACATGAATAAAAGGACATTTTATTCAAAACATGCTTTTTGCCAAGTAAATCCAATATACACACAATTAAGTATCATAGTCCAAACAAACATAATATCATCCCAACATGTAGATAGCCCAAGCAATACTAGTGCAATGCAAAGAATAGAACCCCATAACCCTATTCAAAGCCAAGTATCACATTAAGAAACCTACTTCATGAATACATTCATAAGATCATATTTCATCATAACTTACCATATTCATAATGATCATAGATAACATAGCTTCAACATACATGAGTCATAATAATCAAAATCATAAGAGAACACTATTACAACTATCTCTTAGGATCCCAGAAGTGCAATGTGCAGGAGAAGTCCCATATCCTCCCTTACACTATGCAGAAACCCTTAAGAAAGCCCAAGTAAGAGTTCACACCTTTCATACCTTCATTTACTTTTACATTAGGGAAATATTGAAATAACCGACATAGACCATGAGAGCTACATGGAATCCGGTGTTCTACTCCCACACCGAAAAGAAAGGGTTAACACTTGCCTAAGGTGTAACCATTCGTACATAGCTATCTAGGCGGATCCACTAAGCTACAGTCCTATGTGGGCACATAGTTAAGGGTCAAGGAGATTTCTTATAGAAACCCTAACTTACTAAACATGGGGGTTTCCAACTCATGAGACAACACATACCGTAGGTAATCCAAACTTGCTAAACGTGAGGAAACCCATGTGGGGAGCCGGACTTACTAAACGTGAGACCCCCATCTCATTTACATGCCCTTTCGGTGCTAAGCATCTGATTTCCTTTTGTAATCTTCTTTAGTCATCACATAAGTTCACATTAGCCTTTAACAGACCCTTGTGTAGACATCTTACCGTAATAGCTCATATGTGTTCATAAGTGAGTAACAATCCTTTCACTTTAGAGACACTTAGCAAGTGAGTAAACCTTTCACTTTACATTTCACTACAATCATGAGAACTCCTTTCAATCATATAGCAATCATACCATATTATGAATACATAATTCATAGCTAATTCAAGTGTAGAGGGTTAAGG
Source organism: Solanum bukasovii (assembly GCA_029582585.1). Classification (NCBI taxonomy): domain Eukaryota; kingdom Viridiplantae; phylum Streptophyta; class Magnoliopsida; order Solanales; family Solanaceae; genus Solanum; species Solanum bukasovii. The sequence goes on from JAJOOI010019527.1 coordinate 7,828, forward strand.
ATGAGTAAACTAGGTTATCAACACCACAACAACACATTAGGTATAGCATCATTACAATCTAAGTAATTTACCTTTCATACTTGAGTTCAAAGAAGAACCAACCTTCATACCTTCTTGCCCTTCGTGGGACATCCATACTTCAATTACCAAGCAATTCATAACCAATATATAATACAAGGTATTTCATGAAGTAGTAACATAATCAATATCAATATAAGCAATTGACATATTCCCTTCATAGCCTTCAAGGCTTCATTCAAACACTCAACCCTAATTTCATAGAAATTATGCATAACCTAGGTATAATCATCATACAACCATGAATTACGTAACATCACATTCAATTCATTACCTTCAATCAATATCCAACACAAACTAGGGTTAGAATTACGAAAAGAATGAGAAACATGGGTCTCATGGGGAATTCTTCAAGAAACCACCAATACAATATAAATTCATCCATAATTGTTCATATAAAATCAATCAAAGTCAGTTTATAACATCAATTTCAATTTAGAAATAAAACCCACGTTTTTGGATTGAAACCTAGAAATTGGAGATTTTGAAATTCATCTTCAACGGGCCTCTTGGGGAAAGGAATCCCAAGAGTGGTAAGAAACCATACCTTATAGATGAATTAACCACAAAAATCTGAGTTGAAACATTGGAGAGTTGGTCTTCTTCTTGAAGTTCCAATCTTCTTCAATGGAGTCCTTTAGAAGAGAGAGAAAGTAGAGAGTAGGAGGAACTTAAAGTTTAGATCTTTTGGGTTTTGTGTTTGAGTGATAAAAGTGAGGTAAATTGACTTAAAAATCATTATATACACGTCCCCTAAAGTACCCTAAATACACCTCACTTAAATGGACTCTTTAATGAAGTAAAAATAGATTTTTGAATTTGTGCATTTTCGTCGCGGAACAAGTCCATGATGCAGAGCTGTTCCCTGAAGATATTTGGAATTAAATTTTGAGACAGTAGAGTCCGTGACACGACGACTTCACGAACTAGGTTTTTTTTCCTTGGGGGAGCAAGTGCGCGACGCGCAGCTATTCCCTCCAAGTGCAATCTGCAAGCTGCCTTGGCAGGTTGCTTGGCTAAGGTTGGGGTCCTCCTTGGGGCCCCTTAGGGTTGTCCCGGGGAGTCGTATTCGAATTTTTTGACCCTAGGAATATATATTTACCAATTTTAAACCTTTTCACCAGATTATACCATCATACGACACTTTTAAACCCTCCCAAAACCTTAGGACATACTAGAACTCATTCTTTTCTAGTTTCCGGACGTCGTGGTCGTTTCTTGACGTTTAGACTTTTACTATTCCAAACCAAGTCAATTACATTAGTTTAGGTTTATAAAAATTATTTTAACTATTTTTAATTCATTATTCATATGGTGAGGCTCTAACTTTAGTCATAAAATTTCTGGGATGTTACATAATTGGATGAAGTGTCTTTGATAGCATTATTAAATCAAAATGCTGCAACTGCCGGGGAGTGCGGTTGGTTAAGATTCTTTCGGATAATTTAAATATTTTTTTATAGTAATTGTTGAATGTACTTACTTTTAGTTTTGCTTTCTGTGTTGCTGATTTGAATAGAGGAAATGAGTGTGAACGGAAGTAATGGTAACCAAGTGGGTTACCAAGATGACATCGGTAACTTCAACGATGTCAATGAGCATAACATTAATGACCCTCATCTAATGGGTGGAATTGGTTCCATTCGCTTGCCTCCAGCTAAAGGGAACGTTGTGTTCCATATTAGAAGCACCATGTTGCAGCTCTTACAGTTGAAAAGGTTGTTTGGTGGGTTGACTCATGAGGATCCCCATGAGTATATTAAATACTTGTTTGATGTTGGCAAGTCGTTCTCCTTCAAAAACAATATCCCAAGAGTCGGTCTGGTCGAGGTTGTTCCCATTTTCTTAATCGGGAGAAACATGTAAGTGGCTGGCAGAATTGCCTCAAGACTCAATCACTTCGTGGGAAGATCTTGTCACCACATTTCAACTGCATTTTTTCCTTCTTTCGAAGTTGATGACACTTCTGGACAACATCCAAAGCTTTAGTGTTTGGAGGTTGAGCCAATTCATGAGACTTGGTTACGATTCAAGAAGTTGGTGCTTCAATGCCCAGCTTATGGATTTCCCGACAACGTTTACTGTAATATTTTTACCGAAGCCTTGATTGGGTGAACAAGGGTGTGGCTGACCAACTTTCTCCGTGAGGTTCGATGCACCAATCTTACATTATAGCAGCCCAACTTTTGGATGGTATGACCACAATTAATCGGGCCTGGTACACCCAAAAAGATCAGGTCTCCCCTCTCACGTTTAAATTGACCAAAGAAGCAGCTTTAGATAGATCACGAGAGGGACAAAAACAGGGCAAAGATCATGTCCCAACTTGAAAATTTGTCCAAAAATGTCATGGGAGCGGGTGCTAGGAGAGTCAATGTTGTGGGTATTGGGTGTGTTAATCTTTATAAGGCCAAGTTTAAAGCGTTGTACAACGAATAGGTGAACGTCTTAGCCAACCAAGGAGGTATTTATCATTCAAAATTACCCTAGGCAGGGTGGTAACCAAGATTTGAACAGGGATGAAAGCTAGAAAGATCGTGATAGAGAGTTGTGGGATCGTAACCCCATTTGGAAGGAAAGAGATGGGAAGAAGGAAGGGTACATTCCTCCCAACAAATGGCAAAAGCCAAAGGATTCTGAGGGTACGCGGTCTGAGGATATGATGTCTTGTATTCTCAACCAGGTTGAGGGATCTGATAAAATTTTGAAAGAAATGATGGATTATTTGTTAACCCTTAGCCAGACGGTTACTTCTCACTCCATCTCTATCAAATAGTTGGAGACCCAAATGGGTCAGATTTCGTCTCATTTAAACCCGAGACAAAAAAGGGGTTGCCTCGTAACACTATGGCTAACCCCAAAAATGAGGTTTGAGTGTGGATTTGCGTCATGCCACGATGTTAAATAAGGCGCTGCTTGGGAGGCAACACAATTTTTATTTGTTTTCTTTTTGTTTTTGAAATAAACATGCGTTGATGATACAGGTTGAAGTGTGGAATGTGAGGAAATGTCCAGGTTGGTGAGCCAATTATCCAATCGTCGACTCGCCAAAGAGGTCGGCGAGCCTGATTTGGACCGCTGTTGGATTCAAGAAATTAAAAGATTGGAGTCTGTAAAACTCGGCGGACCCATGACCAGGTTGGTGATCGCGACTTAGTCCGCCATTTGGACCCCTTGATTAGCTAGAGGTCCTATAAAACTCCGTGTGTCACCGACACACCGAGTGGGCGAGAACTGCACGGTTATTAAAGGCCAAAGGTTAAACTTTCAAACTCTTTTACATTCCCTCACTTTAACTTCCAAACACACACCCACACTATATTTTACTATATTTTTGTATTTTTACCTCTTTTTAGTCGTTGATTTTGTTTTCAGAGTTGAAATTATTTGCCGACTAGCATTTCAAAGTATATATTCCACATAAAAGGTTGATTTTCCGAACCTCGAAGTTATAATTAGCATTTTTTACTAATTTGCAATTGTTCTTGTCTTATTTATGTGTGATTGGCCTCTCTGAATCGGTATTGTGTGTTGTGAGCCTATTTTAATTTGAATATCTTGCCTAAATCACGTAAGTTGTTGAATTCCTGAATTTTGTTGCTTAAATTGATCAAAATTGTAGGGCTGTGTTTGTTCTTGTTGGGTCTAGTTGGGTGAAGTCTAAGTAACCCACATTTGTACCCAATGACATGTTTTGCCTAATGATAGAGCGGTTGACGTCATTCTTAAGGGCTAAAGTCATCAAATGGCCAAATGTTGCCAAACCGGGAGAAGTTTGAGTATCCCGAAGGCATGGGTAGCATGGTTCTTAGTTTAATTGAACTAGTGTATGTTTTGATTTTGTTTTCGGGGCCTGCGGGGTTGAATTTAGAAGTCTGGATTGAAAGTAGGCATGTTGGGCATTTTGGTTAGCTGGGTTGAGCTCACCGAACCACTCGGCGATTCGCTGAACTCCTCTTGATCGCCTGTATTTCCACGCTAATATTGAGTTTAGGTTTTGTAACTTTTGGTTAGAAGCCTGAGTTCGTCGGGTGCACTCGGTGACTCGCCGAAAGTCTTTCTTGATCGCCCTTTCTACGCCCCTAACCCCTAAAATACACTGTAACTTTCGGCGGGCTAGTCTTTGCTCGTTAAATGCTGTCGGTGATTCACCAAAAGGCCTCTCCCATCGTTGACATGCCAATTTTTATTGGAAATGTTGAGCTAATCCTTTCGGAGAGCCCGATCTCACTCGCCAAAGTGATTCAATGACTCGCCAACTGGTTCGGCCAGTTTGTCTGCAACTGTGTTTTTGCAACTCTTCTTGAAACAAATCTAACTTGTTTCGATGTTTTTACAAATATGGCTATAACCAACCTCGACATGCCGCCCCGTAAAAGAGCACAAGGCATAGTGATAATTGAAGGGGGAGCCAATCCTCCTAAAAATGGAAGGACAGAGCCTCCAAAGAGATGCAAGGGCTAGGGCAAAAGGCCCATTTCTGAGGTTCCAGAGCACAACTCCGGCAAATAGAAAGACTCTTTTGACTCCCAAGCTGCACTCTCCGAACCGGATGATAACCATCCACTACAGTCCAGGAAAGCGTAGATCCATTCTAGGTCTCGTCCTAACTCATCGAGAGCCCTAGTAGCCAATTCCCCTACAACAGATTCAGTCCCTGCTACGGCACCCCTTGTGGACCAGTGCCACTATTACAAGTTCCACCTCCTCGGCTACTCAACAGATTTGAAGTCGAGGGACTTAGGACGATCCTGGAAGAGAAGTTGTTGTCCTTAGAGGGCTTAGAGGGCAAGTACCGTCTATTATTGGACACACTCAGGTGGCATAGATTTGATATCTTCACCAAGCCCCGAGGACCATATATCCCCACCTAGGTCCGTGAGTTCTATTCTACTTACGGTGATTTGGTTCCTCAGGGGAAGAAGAAAGCCAGTGCCTTCAGACTGGTAAGGTCAGTAATGGCCCGAGGAAAGGATGCTGGGTGTTGGAGCAATCACATAAACATTGTTTTAGAGAGAGCCAAAGGGTTGGAGCATGACTATGAGGGTCTGGCGATAACTCAGTCCCTAGATGACCTAAAAGGCTTGCTTGGCCCCCTTATTTCTGATACCACCACGAGGTGGATTGAGGCTGGATCACAGTTAGAGAATAAGGATCTGAATATTGCTGCACGATATTGGTTTGGGTTCATCAGCAACTCCATTACGCCTTCACAAAATGAGTCATTTCTCCGTCATTCAATAAAAGCCTGTCTGGAGTCAATTATATCATAGGAGCGGCTCAACTTGCGGTTGATTATTGAGCAGGAGATGGCCATGAGGGCCAAACAGTATCAGACATCCTTTCAATTCCCGATTTGGATTACGAAGTTATGCTGACGTGCTGGAGTTCCTCGTGATGCGATGAGAGAGATTGAGGTCAGTCCCTCATCATCCACTAATATCCGGTGTATAGAGGACAAGTACACTCGAGACGAGGCAAATATAAGGAAAGCAACCCCGGTGGATGCATCTCCAGAGGTGGCTATAGACTATATAACTGCATAAGAATCTTTGCCTATTCCGTCCTCTGGGCCTTCAGGTACACGTTCTCCCACTTCTTCCTCCCAGGCTCCTGGTACTTCTGCCACTTCCCAGCCTGGCAGGATTAGTCAGGTTATGATCCTGAAGATGGGGAACTTAGCCTATTAGGCGGACGTAAGGGCGACTCAATTAGAGGTTATAGTACCATGGATGATCGAGAGTGCTAACCTTGCTGCATTGACACCCCTTCGGACTACTATTGATGATTTGACTATGAAAGTCACGAATTGTGAGCTTCAATAGGGGGGGTCTTCAGAGGGTAACGACTTTGAAAGCCGAGGTTGCATATTTGAGAAAGGATGTGGACTATTAGAAGTCCACAGACTTCACGTCACTATTCGAGGCAGCAGATGATATGGATGTCCCAAAGACTTCTGAGATTCCTCTACCCACCACAGGAAACGTACAGTGGGATGATGTAGCAGCTGATGAGTCAGAGGTAGAGACCGATGAAGAGTAGATAGAGATGTCATCAGAGACCATCTAAAGACCTACTAGATCTGGAGGAAATGATTGTACAGTTAGTGATTCAGACATCATTGACAGAGACTTCCATGGCACTCCCTAGTGGATCGAGTGTTGTTGATGCTACACGGGCGCTGATGCCCTGACAGATAGAGCGACTGTGTAGACAAGATCCCTCTTTTCCTCCCTCTCTGTCACTTTTATTGATTTTCAGTACTTTATTGCATTAGAGGACAATTTTTTCTTTTTATTTGTGGTGGGATGAGGTATTTCCATACCTACCTCTTATGATAAGTGTTTTTGTTTATACATTGGGTTTTGTCCAGTAAATTGTATTTTGGCACTGTTTTTGTGAATATTTGAGCCTGTGGCTCCTTGTTTTTATTGCAAATGGCTTTTGGACCCTTCTAAAAAAATTGTATCACCTCTTGTTGTGTTTAAATGTGGTTGTTCTTGTGCAAATTTGAGTATCAGTTATGATCAATACTGATGAATCGAATAGTGCTCTTATTTGAACAAAAATGAATGTGCGGCAACGATGATGCCAAATGAAGTTGCATAGAAAATGTGTGAAATTTTTAAATTCTGTTGTGACTTGTCGGTTATCAAATGAGTCTCTTGTGATGACCATTGCACACTAGCGAAAGTGTGGAATCATATTTTATATTGGTCCCAATGCCTTGTGTGATGAGCTTACCTTGAACCATGTGCGATGACACCTACAATTTACGCCATTGGTCCTGTTGACTATGTGATGCAAGCTCTTGAAATGATCTTAGGAAACAATTTTTTAAAAGTGAAACAATTTGACATTATACCTCATTTTGTGGCTAACCTTGTGAGTGTGTGAACTTTGCTTGAACACCCTTTGAGCCTTAGCCTTTTCTTGGAAGAAACTTGATGAACTTGTAACCCTCTCTTTATCCATTCACCCATAATCCTCATGATGTGTTGTTTGTTTGAATACCAAACTTAAGCCAAAAGCCTAAGTTGGGGGTGTGGTGAAAGGAGAAGGTAAATCAAGATGTGCAAAGAAGTAGCCCTTTGATCCATGGTTGTGAAAAAGATGGAACCCATCCATACAAAAAAAGGAGAGAAAAGAAGATGAAAAAGAAAAAGAACAAAAAAGTCAAAAAAATAAAGTTGTGAAAGTGCAAAACAAATGGGGTGTCCAGTATTCCATGAGAAGTGAATAATGGGGTGAATTTTGAGCATGAATGAGAATGATGAAGAAAAGGAAAGAAAGTGTGGTTCATACCACATTTCATGAGGATAGCATCCACTGAGCCTAAATGATCATACCTTTACACTCAGCCCCATCACAAGCCTTGAAAAGACCTTTTTTTATCTTGAGTGAACTGAAACTAGTGTTGATTGGAAAATAATGGCAAACCTATGGGTGAAGTCATGCATGTGTTTATCTTTGTGAGTGTGAGAGTTGAATGTGATTTCGGAACTCTAAATTGTTAAAGAATAGTGTGTGAATATGGAATCATTCTTTGTGTGAGGGCATTTGTATACCTTTGTTGAGCTTGAACTTGCATTTAAAGCAAGTATTGTGAACGTGAGAATCTTTGTTAATGGTGAGTCACAACTTGAACCTTTCAGTGCACAATTGATCCTTGCATGAGTAAGTTGAGTCGTGTTGTGTGCATTCATGATTGAGTCTTGTGCAGCACTGTTAGAGACATCCTTTTTGTGCTGCTGAACTTGAGTTTTACTTAAAGAAAATCAAAAGTTTAAGTTAGGGTGTTGATCAGTCCGAGATTTGGATACATTTGGGGCTTTATTTACATTGATACAGTGTCCTCAAATGCTTATTTTGTGCGAATAATTGATGAAAAAACCCTTGATTTCCAGGTAAATAGATTGAGGAATGATGAGTCCACAAATTGGACTCATTTAGGGCTTTATTTTGATAAGAATAGTGTCCTCGAATGCTTATTTTGTCTAATTTTCAAGTATTTGAAGTTTTAGAGAAAGCATTGATACTTATACGCAAGAAATAACAAAAAGGATGAAAAGAACGAAGAAGCTCAAGGCTGAGCATCGCCAAGCACACTTGGCGATATGCCGAAGATAGTCACTCCGCCCTTTGTTGCAGTACGCGAAGCCCTGAAGGAGAAGGATATAAAAGGCAATAAAAGTAGCAATCGGCGCTTCGCCGAATATTTCCACGAAGCAGTACTATCCAGAACGTGAAAATGCTGAAGGCAAGCATGAAACGACGATGAAACAGAAGAAGGGCGAGTTGTCGAGTCATTCAGCGGCATCAACTAACTTCGCCGAAAGATCCGCTAGCGCTAGTTTCTGAAGTCTATAAATACTAAACTTGTTATTAATTTTTTGGAGAGTCGAACATTTATTTTAATTACCAGAATAGAATAGTACTTTTTTGGATATTTTCTCTCAAGTTTGGAGAGGGTTTTTCAGAGACTTGAAGAAAGAAAGATTTCATCATCTCCAAGTTGGAAGTGGGTCTTCTTCATTCTTTTACCTTTGCTTAAATCAAGGTTTAATTTCATATACCCATTTGATGTTAGTATCATTTTAGGTGTATTATGTTTTTTCTTGATGTGTGGCTAAAAACCCCATTCTTGGGGTGTGATTTAGCAAATATGTGTTGATATTGTTGTTGGGTCTTGCTTTCTGATAGGTTAGATGTCTTTTAATGGTGATTTCACCTAGTGGTTGTGGTTTAATTTAATGGGTTTGTAGTTGCAACTACAAAACCACCCATGTGTTTTTGGGTTTCCCGAGAGGGAGGTAGCGAAACCAAGACCACTAGACTGATGGCCTAAGGAGTGGGTTGACATGAGGTTCAGCTCGAGAGGGTGAGGCCTAGTCTCATATCCTAACACTCAGCTCGAGAGAGTGAGTGGGGTAAGGTATAGGCTGGTCTTCATGCGGCAAATGGGTGTCCGAGAGTAACGCATTTGAAACGGGGTAAGTTGCCCGAGTGGGAACTTATTTCCATTTAAAGCTTAGCCTAGTCACTATTATCTTACAAATTTCCTTTCAAAAGCATGTACCCAACTAACTATCTCAACTTGTATTGCGGTCACACCCCAAGAATTCTTACCCATACTTGATTTTCTTGTTATTTTTGTTGTTTTTACTAATTGTGACAAAAACCCAAAATCGGTAATTGATAGTTTTGTATCACCCCCTTTAATTTACTATGTTTTTACTCATTAATGTATTTAGCTACAACTGGTTAGAACTAAATTTTATTTCTCTATTAATTATCAAAACCACTACCTTGGGACACGACCTCAACAATTATGCACACACACTCCATGCATATATATGAATATGATGTATCGATGGTCTCAATTGAAAGGCTAGTTCTCATATGCACCTTTACATACTATTATGCATGAGTTGTACATGACCATGTACGATATGATGTGCTATGACTACAGTAGCATTGTTGTGTTGAATGAAAGGTTATTCTCATAAAAAAGTATATGTATCATGTGAAAGGTTTACTCACAAGTTAATGGTTCTAAGGTGAAAGGTAGTTCTCTCTTAAATGAATCTATGAACTATTTAGTGTGTTGTATTGAACGAAGGGTAAATTATACCTTCCCACATGTACATACAATTCCATACTATTGATGTATAATTGGAGAATAATGCTTAGCACCAAGTGGATATGGAAAGTGCAGTAAAGACCCTCCCGTTAATGCAATAGGTCGGGTCATCCAAAGGAGTCTCATGAGATGGAAGCTCTCCCGTTAATGCAATAGGCTGGGTTTCTAGAAGCAATCTCCCTATCCCATAACTATGTGCCCGCATAGGTCTTAACTAGTGGATCCACATTATAGCTATATATTTTTAGTTCTACCCTAGGCAAGTAGGACGCCTTCTTTCGGTGTGGGGTTATATGACACCGGATTCCATGTAACTCACATGGTCTATGTCGGTTATTGCTATTCTCCCTAGGTAATAAGAGAATGTGATTTGAACTATACTTGTGATTTCTTGATAAGTTTACTTAGTAGGAGTGGGGGTATGGAACTTCACTTTTATATTGCGCAAGTAAGCTTTGAAAGGAATTGTGGGTTGGTTCATTATGCTATGGTAAGACATGAAGGTATGAATATATGTTGATTGGATTGTTGTTATGGTATGACTCTCCTTATGTATATGTAATGAGTATGATTATTCCTTATGTATGATTATGGATTATGATGAGGTTTAAAGTTGATTTGTGTCACAACGGTGATTCTAAATAGATACTTAGTATACTTGCTATTATGGGATGCCAACTACACAATGCACAAGTATGCTTTTAGGGTTGCTAAGGTGATGTTTCCATTATATTATGAAGGTTTATATGAATGTGGTATTGGATTTGTGTTTTACATTTTAAATACATGTTAGTTACCATACATTGCACAAGTGAGTTTAGAGGTTGCTTATGTGATGATTACTTCATGATGTGATGGTCTTGGTATTTAACCGGGTATTCTTGTATAATTGAAGGCTTTGTATTGTGAAGATTGACATGTGTATTATATTGATATTGGAGACTATGCTATTATAATGATATCTCTCATGTTATAATGAAATGTATGTGGGTTGCCTTATTGGTTGCATTCTCCAACTATTTCAAAGATGATGTTCAAAAATGGCATAAAGCATGATTTCCAATGAAATATCCTTGTTCATGCATGTTTTAATGGTTTTGTGCATAGCTACCATACTTAGTACATTTTTGTGCTAACGCATATTTCTATTTTTTCTACAAATGTAGGGGTTGGTTCATGAAGATGGGATCTATTGGTTCAAGCTTGGGAATAAGTGATCCTCCAAGCTAGTTGATGAGTCGTTACGTTCAGGGACAAACATCTTACTTAGTACATGTCTTAGTAGTTTCTTTATAGTTTCAATTTAGAACTATGTAAGGGTTGTATCCCTATATGTCTAAGTATTCTATTGTATTATATGGCCAATGAGACAATATTTAGACTCTTTTTGACTTTATAGAAATGAATTCGATTGTTGAAGAAAAAGTTTTAATTTTCTGCTTTTATTATATGACATATGCAATGATGTATGCTAAGGAGTTTTATGAGACCCCTTCGGGGTCAAGTACGCCATGTCACGTCTAAGGGGTAGTCTCTGGGCGTGACAAACTTTGTATTAGAGCATAAGTTTTTGGGATAATTTAGGTTCATGTCTCATAGGCCACATCGAGTAGAGTCTTGTTCATAATTGTGAAGCGCACCACTCTTATGAATGAGAGGCTTTAAGATGCATAAGATTCCACTTCCTCTTTACTCTTGACTCGTGCCATAGAGCCTATCTCTATAAGATATCTCTCTTATCGCTTGTCCAATAGTTTTCTAGATGTGACTACTTGAGAGGGTAAATTCTTCTATGATTGAGGGAGAAAAGGTTAGGGGTGATTGCAGGGATGGTAACATGACTTGGTAAGACTTGATATGATGGATATGGATGAAGTCCTTTAGCATAGATGGATTGCCTTAGGATTTTGTGTGATGATTGATAGAAAGTCATGATGAGTTGTTGCAATATGTGGAAAGAATGTGATGATATAGGTGCTTTGGAAATACCTAGGATGTGTGAGGTGAGTAGATTCCTCTTAAAATGGGAGAAATTTTATTCACCTTGGTTTAGAATCATTGTTGATGATGAGTATGAAGGCTTGAGTGATGACTTGCTCCGACCTTAGAATTAAAGGAAGTGATGTTTAAGAGAGTTTGTGTAAGTTTGTCTCTTATGTGACGAAAATGTGCCTAAATAATAAGGTTTGCTTGGATTCTCACCTTATGAGGTATAGTGAGTTTGAGAAACTTAGATCCAGAGTTGTACACTCATGTGAGACCTTGAGTGATATCCTAGTAAAGGCCTTAGAAAGGGATGCTACTAGGGTTGACTTGGAAGACTTTTTGGATGGAGGTACCGGGATGTTGGTAATTTCATATGAGAGTCAGTGCTATGTTGTATTCCGGTATTACCTTATCTAGTATTATGCCTTATGAGGTTATGAGGCTTAGAGTCCTACGGATGAGTTAATAGAACATTTTTCTGATTTTAACGAGGTTAATGGTTTAAAGTTAGTAAAAAGGGTTTATGGAGGATGTCCTTTACCTTGTTCCCTAGAAATACTCTTGTTGACTTGGTGGAATTTGGCATGTTAGACCTTGATGTGACTCTTAGTATGGATGGGTTGCATACATGGTGTGTTTTTATTGTTGATAGGGCCCGAATGGTTAGAAGAATATGGGACTCTTGAATGTGTCTTAGTTATCACCTTTTGAGTAAGATGGCAATCTAGTACAAATGCTTCCTTTTTAAAGATCTAGTACTTGTTGTGTCATGTGAGGATGGTATTGCTAGATGTTGAGGATCATAGACTTTTGCAAAGATTGCAAAATGTGAGCTTAGTCATGTCTTTTGTTTTGCTTGAAAGGAGTACTACTTGAGGATTTTAATAAGGGCGTTCCTCCCAAGGAGGGGATGGTGTGCTTAGAAAGCATGACTTGTTGAAATCCCGATGTCCTCATCTCTTTCTTCCATTCCTATTCTAGCTTGAGACCAAGAGTTCCTAGGTGGGCTTATGTTATGCATTAGGAGTCATGTGTGACTTATATATTTTTATGATTTCCTCATGATGCGTATGTTCTTGTGAATTCATGTTTTATGATAAAATGAGCTTTCATGTCTCATGTGCCTTATGTTGATAGGCAAATACAGTATGTATCCTATGTGATTCTTTAGGTGAATGGTTTAAATGTGCTTTTAAGATGAAATTGCATAGTTGGCTTACAATGATATTATAAGCATGATTTTAGTTGGAGAAGGAAATTCCTCCAATGAAATGAAATATGTCTAAGTTACTTGCATAATGATTTTGTAGAGGTAGTCCCTATTTTCTCATGTTCTATGAAGTATGTTTGAGATGGAGAATCTCTCATAAGTTGTGCATTGTGTGTAATATTGCATACTTGACTTCATGATGTGAATTAATGAACCATGATTAGGAGATATGATTGTTGTATGTAAATGGAGCTACACTCATGACTCTTTGGTGAGTTGCTTTGCACATGTGGGTGTATGGGACTTCATATGTGTATCTCAAGTGGACTTGTTGAAGGTTTATGGGGGGTGGTATCATTATGATAAGAAGCTATGTGAACTCTCATATGCATGACATGACTTCTGACTATATATGAGATTACTTATAAGCATGTTTTAGATTGGAATTAAGAAATTTCTCTTTAAATGAATGTTATTGAAAATGGGAACTTGCATATGAGCTTTATGTAGGCATATGAGCATGTTATGACTAGGAGAAGGTAGTTCCTCCTTGAACATAACTAAACATGATAATGTCATGCATATGGATTGATAGATGTAGTTTCTACTTCCTTATAATTGCATTGACTATGTTGAATTGAAGTAAAAGTTTCTCCTTCTGAAATGATGCTCATTGTGTGTGGTGTGTCTTTGAGATTGTACATCACTTTGATTATTACATTCTTGTTGGGCTTCTGGTTATGAGTATTTGATTTATTAAGATGTTTTTAGTGTCATTCCGGGACGAATGTTCCCAAGGAGGGGATATTGTAACACCCCGTAAAACTTAGTAAGACCTAGCTAAGGCCTGACTAAATCTAGTAGGTTGAAATAGAGCCTCACATGTTAGTTTATAGTTGGAAACTTTTTTAAATGATGAGTAATGTCTTTTGAAGTTAGTTTGAGGAGATTTGAGGTCAAACGTCAAGAAACGACTAAAACGTCCGGAAACTAGTCATTTGAACTAGTGAGTTGTAACGGTCTTGTCGTTGAAGTTGGTAGTGTTGTTTGAGGGTGAAAACTTGTAGAAGTGACTCCTACATTTAGAACACAATGTTTAGGGGTTAAACGTCCAGGTATGACTCCCCTAAGACCACTCGAGGGTTCCTAGAAGAGGACCCCAAAACAGTCCCCCAAAGCTGTCTAGACAGCAAACTTGATGCTTTTTGGTGGTGATCTACGGAGCCATTCCACGCCCCTTAGATCAAACCACGGTCCGTGGATGGACCTCGTGGTTCCATACTTAGAATTTTTATGAGCCTGCAACATTTGGACCCTCAGTCCCAAACCACGGAATCCATCCACGGCCAGTACACTTATGTACGGGCCGTGGAAGGCCAACCGTAGATGGGAACTGTTTTGTTGGCAGTTTTGTTTAGTTGAGGGTTAGTTATTTAGTTAGTTATTAAAGGGGGTTAAGGGAGGTCGATTAGGAGTTAATTAATAAATGACTTATATAAATTAAATAAGTCCCTAAACTAAGTCATTGACTCACCACAAGTCAAGACCCCAAATAAAAATCCTATTCCCTTTCTCTCCCAAAGTCTTCTCTCCAAGAACACCATTGAAGACCAATGAAGAAACCAACCTAGGGGCTTGAAGATGGAGGCTTTATCTTAGGATTTTCGTGGGTTCTACAACTAAGGTATGGTGGGTTTCATCCATGGGTTGCTATCACCCATGGAGCCCTCTCAAAAGCTTTTATTTCAATTCTAGAAATCTTCAAAAAGCTAGGGTTTCAACTCAACCCCATGGATTCCTTTCTAAGTTATTCTTAAATATTGAACTATGTTAATTATTGGTAGTACTACTGCTTTTAGATGGTTTTAACTTCAAATCTAAAGAATCCATGAGTTTTCCCCCAACCCTAGCTTTGGCTTTTCTCTACACAATGAATGTTGTTATAAGTTGATTCAATTGATTTAATTAGAGTTGTTTATGATGTATTTACATGATGTAAGTATAGTTTTACATGTATTCTTGATTACCTTATGAATCTAAGATGAAATTAACTTGGTCTAGGGTTAGATCATGAAAAAGACAAATTGAGGGGTTAGATGTGATCTTCTAGGGTTGATGAATTTCTTGATGAATGGTCTTAGTTTAGATCACCTAGACATGAATAGAATATGACAGAATCTTGTAGATATGAATTCCCTTGAAAATGATCATATTGGTTATGTTGTTGGATTATGATGTTCTTCCATCTATTGTGCCAAATCTAAGATGTTAGACTTGATCTCGACTCTTGGCCTTGAAGGGAAATCTATGAAGGTATGTTATGTGAAGTTATTATATATGAATTGTTGATCCACTTATGGTGGAGTTGCTTACTTGCCATATGTGTTGTAGTGTTGACATAAGGTCCCTCTCCCGTACAACTCTAAATATGACTAAGTATGTTACGATATGAATACGAATGTTTTGTTATGATCATGATGGTGTTGCTATGATGAATGTATCCATGTCTATTGTAATGAATATTAGATATGTTGATTTACACGGTCTAACATCCTTAAATGCAATATATGTGAATTGTGCATGAGTTGGGATATTATGTACATGTTGTGACCCCCCTTGAGAAGGGAGGTGTCTATGATGATAATGTTGTTGTTGTTGTTGTGCCATTGTGAGGACAATTATGCACTCACACACACTCCATGCATATATATGTATATGATGGATCTACGGTTTCAAATTAAAGGCTAGTTCTCATATGCACCTTTACATACTATTATGCATGAGTTGTACATGGCCATGATGATAAGATATGACTATGTACGATATGATGTGCTATGACTAGAGTAGAATTGTGTTGTTGAATGAAAGGTTATTCTCATAAAACACTATATGTATCATGTGAAAGGTTTACTCACATGTTAATGATTCTAAAGTGAAAGGTAGTTCTCACTTAAATGAATCTATGATCTATTTAGTGTGTTTTATTGAACGAAGGGTAAATTATACCTTCACACATGTAGATACAATTTCATACTAATTATGTATAATTGGAGAATAATTCTTAGCACCGAGTGGATATGGAAAGTGAGGTAAAGACCCTCCCGTTAATGTAATAGGCCGAGTCATCCAAAGGAATCTTATGAGATGGAAGCTCTCCCGTTAATGCAATAGGTAGGGTTTCTAGAAGCAATCTCCCTATACCATAACTATGTGCCCTTATAGGTCTTAGCTAGTGGAACCACATTATAGATATATATGTTTAGTTCTACCTTAGGCAAGTAGGACGCCTTCTTTCGGTGTGGGGTTATATGACACCGGATTCAATGTGGATCACATGGTCTATGTCGGTTATTGCTATTCTCCCTATGTAATAAGATAATGAATATGATTTGAACTATACTTGTGATTTCTTGATATGTTTACTTAGTAGGAGTGGGGGTATGGAACTTCACTTTTATATTGCACAAGTAAGCTTTGAAAGGGATTGTGGGTTGGTTCATTATGATATGGTAAGACATGAAGGTATATTATATGTTGATTGGATTGTTGTTATTGTATGACTCTCCTTATGTATATGTAGTGAGTATGATTATTCCTGATGTATGATTATGGATTATGATGAGGTCTAAAGTTGATATGTGTCACCAAGGTGATTCTAAATAGATACTTCGTATAGTTGGTATTATGGGCTGCCAACTACACATTGCACAAGTATGCTTTTAGGGTTGCTAAGGTGATGTTTCCATTATGCTATGAAGGTTTATGTGAATGTGATAGTGGATTTGTGTTTTGCATTGTAAATACATGTTAGTTACCATACATTGCACAAGTGTGTTTTGGAGGTTGCTTATGTGATGATTACTTTATGATGTGATGGTCTTGATATTTAACAGGGTATTCTTGTATAATTGGAGGCTTTGTATTGTGAAGATTGGGATGTGTATTATATTTATAGTGGAGACTATTCTTGCTTTTATAATGATATCTCTCAGGTTATAATGAAATGTATATGAGTTGCCTTATTGGTTGCATTCTCAAACTATTTCAAAGATGATGTTCAAAAATGGTATAAAGCATTATTTCCAATGAAATGTCCCTGTTCATGCATGTTTTAATGGTTTTATGCATAGCTACCATACTTAGTACATTTTTGTGCTAACCCATATTTCTATGTTTTCTACAAATGTAAGGGGTTGGTTCATGAAGATGGGATCTATTGGTTCAAGCTTGGGAATAAGTGATCCTCCAAGCTAGTTGATGAGTCCTCAAGTTCGGGGACAAACATCTTACTTAGTAAATGTCTTAGTAGTTTCTTTATAGTTTCAATTTAGAACTATGTAAGGGTTGTATCCCTATATGTCTAAGTATTCTATTGTATTATATGGCCAATGAGACAATATTTAGACTCTTTTTGACTTTATAGAAATGAATTTGATTGTTGAAGAAAATTTTTTAATTTTCCACTTTTATTATATGACATATGCAATGATGTATGCTAAGGGCTTGTATGAGACCCCTTCGGGGTCAAGTATGCCATGTCACGTCTAGGGGCTACTCTTAGGTTATGACAAAAATCTGAATATGGCTCAGAAGAACTATACGGTGACTGAACCGGAACTTCTTCCTGTGGTTTTCACATTCGAGAAATTCTGATCCTTGGTTTGTACTATGGTCATAGTGCATACTGACCAATCTTAATTGAGGTATCTGATGGCTAAAAAGGATGAAAAATTGAGGTTGACCAGATGGTTATTGTTGCTGTAAGAGTTCGATTTTGTAGTTAAGGATAGAAAGGGGACATAAAATCTGGTTTTCGACCATTTTTCCAAATAAGAAGAGGAAGCGCCACTATAGCTAGGAGATGAGGGTGAAATTAAAGATGAATTCCTAGATAAACAGTTATTGGCTGCTTCTTATGATCTTATTCCTTGGTTCACAGATTTTGCTAACTACTTGGCAAGTTATTTGGATCCATTGGATTTGTCATTCCACCAAAGAAAATAGTTTATGCATGATGTGAAGAGGTTCTTTTGGGATGATCCTTACTTGTTTTGTATTTGTACTGATGGGATTGTTCGTCGTTGTGCGCCTGAGGTATAGATGATGAGTATAATAGAGGTATGTCATTCATAGCATGTTTGTGTACATCATAGTTGTATTCGGATTGTTTATAAAATCTTGCAGTGTGGGTATTACTGGCCTACCATCCACCAAGATGCTCATGTTTTCGCCAAGTCATATGACTATTGCCAAAGAGAACGAGGAATCTCAAAGAGGCAAGAGCAACTTATGAATCTGATATTGGTGATTGAGTTACTTGATTTTTGGGGCCTTGACTTTATGGGTCCGTTTGTGAGTTTAGGATGAAGTATATTTTTGTTCCGGTTGAATATATATCGAAATAGGTGGAAGCAATTGCGCTTTCAAATAATGAGGGAAAGAGTATCATAACATTCCTGAAATAAGAGTATTTTCTCCAAATTTGGTACACCTAGGGCGATT